>JAVQJF010127371.1:0-16450 GCA_036023855.1 Gadopsis marmoratus | reverse complement strand
CACATGAGAGAGAGAGAGAGAGAGAGAGAGAGAGAGAGAGAGAGAGAGAGAGAGAGAGAGAGAGAGAGAGAGAGAGAGAGAGAGCTTCTGATTTTGACACTCTGAGTGATTTGAGGTCGAATGCTTGAGCACATCCTGTTGTCCAAGGCAAAGCTGTAAACCACTAATTGTTGAGTCAAGGTTTTTGTCAAGCAGGCACTAGGCACAACAATCATCACACCGGCTGGTGTGTGTGTGTGGGTGGGTGTGTGTGTGTGTGTGTGTGTGTGTTCAAGCATTTTTTAGGATCAAAAACTGGGGGAAATAAAAAGGTATTAAAAAACCCAAAATAAAAATAAGAAAGGAGTGGCATCTGAAATGCCTACAGTAGAAAGGAGCACAATGATTCTTTGCACGAGAGGAAGCAGTGGCATGCACTCGCATACAAAGGGGAACAAGTGGTCTTTACATGGAGTGCAGCTGCTTATTAAGACTCACTCCTTCGTGCATTATTCCTTTCATCCCCACTCAACCACAAAGTGATTTTACTTTGCCACTCACAAAGACAGCAAAAGATTTCTAATGGACAAATCAGTCACTTCCCCATGAGTTATAATACAATAAACAGCACATTCTATGAAAATATGAAAAACACTGTGTGGGAGAGAAGAGAAGGAAGAGAAAAAAAATAATATGAAAGACCTCAATTCTCTCGAAGGCCATAATAGTGAAATGAGCACATATAAATGTGTTAAGAGTATCTCTTTGCATCTTGTGTAGACTGCATGTATTTAATCTGTAAAGCTTATTAAGGCCCTAGTCATTGCTATGCAAAGCAGCACCCAGTGCTTTTCTCTCGCTTTTCAGCCAAGTGCAGTGTTTGGCCAATAGGACTGGCCCCCCGCCTCTCATTCTGCATTCATAACATGCAACATTTGCACAATGTATCTCTCAAAGGCCCTGAATAGAAGGCCTTAATACTCATGTAAACAACTGCAAACCAATTACTTAATGAATCGGGCCCACACATAATGAGGAGTCTCACAAAGGGCTATAAATGCATTTTTTGCACCAAAGCCTCTGCTTTAAACTACAATCCCTCTGCTGTAGTCTAGGCTTAACTGGCAAATCATAATTATTGTCTAAGACAACAGAGAGGAAGCCATTTTTGTATTTTGAGTCCAGCTCCATCCTCCTTTTGATGTCACTCATCAGCTCGCTGACAAAATAAAGCAAACAATTAACAAGTAGGATGGAGGGAGGGAGGAGGGAGGGGAGGGGGGGGGGGGGACAGGAAGACAGAGGGGAAGGGGCAAAGAGATGGAGAAAGGGCAAGAGAGCGAGAGACTGAGACACAGAGAAAGGAGAGAAGCAGGGCAAGAGCATGCTGCAGTGTTATGCTTCTGCTTAAGTGCAGGGCTTCTAGACCACTTGTGGAAGCAATAAAGCGCAAGAAGTGACTGTGGTAAGTGGAATGCTTAAATCTAAGCGTCCAGGAGAAGCAAAGAAAAGACAGGGGAACTCGTAGTATGACCAAAGAAAGGATGACAGTCACGTTGACTAGTAGCTCTTGGTGACACATTCCATCCTAGAGTGAGATTAGAGTGTCAGGCATGCATAGCTACCCATTTGTCCAATTTTACTTATGTACACAACTTGTGTCTCATCGCTGCTCACGGCATTCTGTTTCTGTCTGCAATTTTTATTTAATCACATATACGGCGGGCTTCCCATGCACATTAATAACAGGGAGAAAGGCAACATCTGAGAGGGTCTGGGCCTGAAATTGGCTCATGTTTATTAAAGAGGGTGGTCACTGGGGCTGGTAGGGGCAGACATCAGCAGCTATGAGGACCACAATAGAGCCAGCCCATTAGGCCCTTCCCTGGGCTAATAGGCAGACTGGGAGCGCCTGCTTGCCAGGCCAGGGAGATACAGACTTCAGCCCTTGTGTCAGCATGGTGCCCAGTAATCACATGAAATCAGAGAAGATTATTCCTCATAACGTTTACCCAGCCATTACTACAGCCCAAATGGGTTCGCAGTGAAGAGGTGCTCTGAGGACCCGACATGCAATTGCAGATTTGATGAAGTCGTGTTGATATTCAAATGTAACCGTGATGGTGTTAGCTTCCGCCAAGCTATTTATCATTAGATCTTCTTTTCCATCCCACTTAGGGCTCTGATTTGAGCAGGCTAAATGCATTTCAAGGGTGAAAAATGAAAGGACATTTGTCCTTGTCAACACTCGAGGCCTCTTCTTCCAAACCAGTTGTCCCTGATTCTCTTCTTGATTTGATCTGTTTGCATTCTGACAACAAGCCTGAAGACATTGCGATTATGACTCCAATTTATTTTTTGTGGTATCTGTTGTGCTATTGATTTCTAAAACCTGGCTGTACCCAGCAAACAGGGAGTGAGCGGGGCTTTAGGGGGCTTTTGTCTTTGTAAGAGAGTTAATGGGTGGCGCCCCCTTGATCTTATGGAAATGAACAGGGAATTATGAGAGCAGCCATGCAAATGTACATCAACCACTTTGGTGTCTGGTGGCCCATTTCCTGTGGCCCGTTGAATAATAACAATGTTCTTACCTGGGGTAAGGGTCTTGATGTGAGGAGCGTTTGGCCCTCCCCAGGTCCTCTTCATGGCCATGATTTATTCCTTAAAAGAGCAAACAGAATCTGATAAAACCATTTGATTTGGACATCTCATCACAAGCTCATCTATAAAGCATGGTTACAAAGAAAGCTATGGTAAGATACTAAGACAGAGTATCTCGACCTTGGTGTTGGTGTTGTACACATGGTCACGTGAGAAGACTGATGTTTATATTTGTTTATACATATTTTCTTTATAATCCATTTAGTGCTTCTTCTGTGCATCATGCATATGCCACACCCAAATTCACATGACAAGCTGAAATGGCCAATGCTGGTGGAAATGTTGAGAATGTTTGGGAAGTAAAAATGAGGTTATTAGCAAAAAATGATTTGAGAAAATGTGGACTATTAGCTGTGGGCTTTGGCTGTCATTTAGCCATTTATGTACACAACAAATATGACCTTGCTATGGTGCATGTGTTGTGAGAACATATGGCCAGTGTTGACCAATAGTTAGGCTCCAGTTGTTGGCTACTTGCCTGGCAGAGAAGACCGCATCTCTTACCTGAGAGGTCATCGTTGTCCTCCTGCACCTCCTTTTCAGAAGTCTGCAGCCGTTCCTGCATGGCTGATTGTTTAAGTAATTGATATGCTTTCGTCTCTGTTCAGGGACACACATGCACATGCACACACACACAAAGTCACGGTCAAATATTTGCTTAAAACCCAGGTTTCCAACTTTCAGAGGTTACTGTGTTTGATGAGACAACACGCTTCAGTAGCTGAGTCTTTTGGTCCCACTGCTGAACAGAGTGTGAAAACACTGTGCTCAATCAGCTAAGCTGTTGATTCTAGCCTACAGCAACAGTTTCCATGAGACAGCAATCAGCATCTCACACTATCTCAGCATCCCCTACCAGCAAGGCAATGATTGATTTTCTGTTTTAAAAACACTCATAATTACTTCCCGGCACACTAAAGTAGGTATCATATCTGAAAGGAGCACAGAGACCGTGCTGGCAAAAACTGACAGAGCAGAAATACATAATAAATGGCCTCAATGATGTTGATTAAAACACACATATACAAAATAAAAAAGGAGAGAGCAAAAATGTGATCTTGAAGAATTTCAACCTGGTTTCACTCTAAGTTTTAATAATTTTCTAAACACCATGACATTTACAGTACATGGTATTCTCCAGTGTTATTCCACCCACAGCACTTTATACAGGCATTGTGTTTACATGCTTAAAGCCCCCCCACCCCCACTAGTTATACAGACGCGCATGTCTTGGCAATTATTATCAGTTCCAAGGTCATGGTATTTGATTGTGACATTGAAGTCACTCGCCACATCCAAACCCTTCCCTTGAAAAATCTTTAGTCATGTTGTTTTGTTTTTTTTTTTACTGGTTATGTCTCTTTTGATTAAGCGTAGCGACTGGAAACTGGACTCATTTTGCTGGCTGTGCACCTTAGGGATGCAGACACATGAAACACCCTGCAGGAAATCTGATAGCCAAGGGTAATATAGGATTGCTTTACATTTCAGAGGTGCAGCTTAGGGATGGGCACACCAACTGCTTCCAGGATGCCTTCACATCTACTATTTTTCAAGTCCAGCCTTGCCAGAGCATTGTTTAGAGGATAATGAGAGCCGATGACAGATCTCTCGCGCTTCCCACCCTGGCATCCTGACAATTAAAGCAGCCGCATTACCCTGGGCCAGCGAATTATCAATTTTGCCAGAATGCCTCAGACCAGGCTGAAAACATAGCTAGTGTTTTCTCGGAGATAATTAGAGAGAACCACCACAGCTCTTCAGGTGGGACTTTGACCCTGGATTCACCTTGATCATCCTGCCTCAGCCATTGCGTAAAAGAGCCCATTATTCACTGCAGTGGGAAGAAACAAACCACAACATAAGGACAGTGTGAATGCTGGGGCACCGGCAATGCCTTTTTACCTCTAATAGGAACACTTTCCACAGGGCTTTCGTCCTGGCTGTCCTCTTCAGCACTTTGTAGTTCTGTAAGAAAGGGAAGCGCATAGTGAGAAGCAGTAGCAGGGAGGAATGGAGTTTAGGGATGGAAATGGGAATGGGGGGGTCTTTATTTAGCTCTGAATAGAAGGCTGTATGAAAACTGGGCTGTGAGGGATTTAAAAAAAAAAAAAAAGCTCTATGGTGAAATTGATTTCTTTCATAAAAAGGGAAGTTTTAGTTCTCTGCAGAAGTATTTTGCAAAAAAAAAAAAAATAGCAGTAGTCTACATTTGTTCTTATTAATGGTCTTGTTACATATTACTGTGCAAAGAATCTACTGGCAACTGTGTCAAAACTAAAAACACTTGCTGAGTTTTTGATTGTTAGAAAATACAGTCATTCATACCAAAAACCCAGTATTCAAATGTTGTAGTCCACTAAGAATTTTCCATGACCGTTTTAAATCATATTAATAATCTTCAGTAACCTTGGATCTGTTGCTTCTGTACCGGCCTGGCGGGCTTCACATCGCTGTCAGCCAGGGGAAAAGGCGGACCGCTCGAAGACGACAAGTCACTCTCGTCCTCTGCGGAGGGGCACTCCTCACTGGACCGGGACACAAGTGTCCTCAGCAGCACTCTGGCCTGCGAGCAGCACAAATTAAAACCACACTCTTAATTGTTCCCATTTTGTGAAGGAAGTGTCAAATTGAATTCTCGACGATTAGGCAAGCCATTTACTTTGGCCATGGCTGCTCGTACAGAGG
The DNA here is from genome assembly GCA_036023855.1 of Gadopsis marmoratus. NCBI lineage: Eukaryota > Metazoa > Chordata > Actinopteri > Centrarchiformes > Percichthyidae > Gadopsis > Gadopsis marmoratus. The sequence continues at coordinate 11,122 of JAVQJF010127371.1, read as the reverse complement.
TGCAGCTGCAGCGCGCGTTCAAACGGCAAGAGAAAATAGCTTCAAATTCTCCCACTCGTTTAACTAAAAAAAGATTACTTCGCACACTTTCGCTCCCGCTCTCCCTCTCAATCACACTTTTTTTTTATCCTTCTCTCCCTCTCTTCTCATCCATGAGATTAGAGAAGCGCCTAAAGAATGCAATCACCCTGGCGTTAATGTGCAACACGTTCCAGATATCTCCCCTCTCGGCTGAGAGAATTGAGACAAACTGCTCTCTTCCTCCCTCTCCAGCTCATTTTTTATCTCTGGGGAGATGAGGATGCACAATTAAGAGGAGCTGTTCCGGGAGATGAGGAGCAGCGAGATGCCACACACCGATTTCCTTTCTCTCCTTTTTCCCTCCCCCATATCAAATCCTGCCATCATCATCTCTCTTTTGCGATCAAAGACTGCCTCTCAGCCTCAGATGGCCATTTGCTACTTTTAATGAGTGCTAATATGGAGGGGACGATGAGGAGGATTTTGACAGTGACAAACTTTAAGTACATTGTGAGTTGTTATCAGTAGGTCGCAGTGAACACTGACAATGTACAAGCTTTCATTTTCTAAGAGGGGAAGAGAGGCAAACACATGCCAATCTGAGCTTGCCACTTGGTATTTGATGCTGCTGCACAATAAAAACTGTCTTGATCCTTGTCCCCGATATCCGTCTTTGTTCTTTTTTTAGATTTAGTCAAATGTACCGTGGGTTGAGGGCTCTCGCAGACCCACTGCATTTTAAATATCAATGAATGCAACTGTTAGCACTTGAATATTCAAAGGGCTTCTTTGAGTGTGTGCATGCAAGCTGCATGCTCCCATTTGTCGGGGTAGCCAGGCTGTGTGGCATTACGTGAATGGAAATTTCTGTTTGCTCTTGTGTGTGGAGAGTAAGCTGTTGTATGAGAGGACAGAGGACAGAGGGGAGCGAGAGAGAGAGAGAGAAATAGAGGGAGGGAGCATGAAATAGATGGAGAAGATGGAGTGAGAGTGAGAGAGATAAAGGGAGAGAAAGAGTTTCACTCAGGCTTTTCCTGATGCACTTGGACACAATGATGTAGATGGCAGTGCCTCTCTTCCTTTTGTCAGTTCATATTTTCAAGAGGCTCTACAGTCTCCCTCTTTGCCTCTCTCATTGCGTCGGGGACACTGGAGCAAGATCTCCAAGCCACCGCAACTGCGACAAGATGAGTCCGCAAAAATTAATAACACCAACACCTGAACATATGTATTATGATCATTCCACCAGGTAGAATGGCGCATTTTCTGAAAAAGCTGGGATTCCTGACAAATCTCTTGACATTATCTTTGGGCTCTAAGTGTGAATATTAATTGTAATTTCTTTCTTTGTTTAATTGAGCATGATCAGCACAAGGTCAATGAGTAGGAAATTTAAAATAATCCTGTCCATTGTGGAGAAGTTCCAAATGGCTCCCTCATTCAATCGGACCCAGCTGATGGCTATACTTTGGGCTAATACCAAATTAAAAGCAAGTGTTTCTCAGATGAATACGCCACATGAGATGAAAGAAGCCAAGCAGAGGCTGTAATTTGCGATTAGCGCATGGGTCAGGGTTTCCCTTCTGTCTAGGTCAATGTGTGGAGCAATCTGATGAGTAGGCAGCCAGGGCTTGGTTTCAAACACCAGACACAAAGAGGGCACTCAGTACCAACAACAGCACTCTTCCAAAAAAACATGCAAAGAAACAAAAACACTAGCCTTTTTGAAAAGAAAAAAAAAACAGAAGAAGCCATTTTTCTCATGTAGCCCGTGTGTGTACTGTCGGCCAGTGGGTGCCAGTGCCAATGCAAGTGCCTGTGTGTGTGACCTCCTATTTGTGTGTGTTGTGGCCATGTATGTGCCTCCAACGCTACCTGGTGGCTGTAGGTGGCATGGCGCTCTAGCAGCAGCGGCGTGAACAGCTGGACCAGGCGCTCAGCGCTGAGGACACGCCGCTCCTTGAGCAGTAGGGCGTGCTTGAACCAGCGATCCCACAGCCGAGCGGCATCAGGAGGGAGGCTGTTGCTGTTGTGGGAGGGTGAGGGGTGGGATTGGTGGCAGAGAAAGAGAGGCGTTCTTACTGAATACAAAGTAGGACATCTGTAAATAAGTCATAATTATACCTCCTTACAGTGAAAGATTTTTTGATTATCAAGACAATTGAGATAGCTTACAAGTTTGGCCATTATGTGAAGAAATAAAAATATAATACATTTGTGACTGTATTTATATTTTAATAAAGCACTCTCAAATGGCTGCTTGCTAGTCCCCCTAAAACACTTTAGAAGATATAGATCATGAATGATTTCCAGTGAATAGACACAGACAGCAATATAGCTCCTAGTTGAAAACTGGATAAAATGTCAAAGAGCCAATAGGCATCCCCGCAGAAAAGAGAGGGACACTGCCAGATGTTTCTTTGGGCTGAGTATATAGCAGGGAAGGTCTCAGTGAAATCAATAGAGTAGTGAAGCAGAGCATGGATTTGGCTCAGAGTATAACTACTCATTATCCAAAGGACTGGGAGTCAAGGACAGATAGGGCATTTTAATTTACTCATGACATTCACCCATGCAGTGTTACCGCACGAGGTGACACCAACGGTGACCTTTACATTTGTGGACAAGGGAGACTGCATCGAATGGTAGCATGCAATATCTCAGCGACTGTTGTGAGTACGTGGCCCCCTCCCCCACTGTCTGGTCAAAGAAAATGCACAGGCAGCTAGCCACTCTTTGTCTGAAAAGTGGAATTCACCTTTACTGTAAGTCTGTTCACCGTCTCCATGAAAAGAAAAGAAAACAAAAGACTATTGAACTCTGTAGCTTTCAGCGCATTGACATTTGGGCTCTGAATGACTCTGTTACTGCGCTATTTATTAGAGGAGTTTAAAATGTCATTATCTACACAAGCACACACTACATATTAAACTATAGACAAAACAATATTTCATTTTATAACTTTATTTTTTCTTTTTCCCCCCAGCATCTCAGGAGTTGCAGTTTGTTACTAATGTAACATGATGCAAATTTATGTTATGAGTTGAGTGAAAAAAGCAACAACAGTACATTACTAGTACAGCATTACATAAGGGATCCAGCCTGATTATGTCATTGTGATTCTTCTTTCAATCCCACAATCACAAGTTTCATTAAGCTGAAAAAAGGCAGAAATAAACAACTACAGAATAAAACATTTACATACACACATCGGCCTTCAGTGTTGGATTCACAGAGAAACCAGGAACCTTACCTTATTTCATTAGGCTCAGTGATGGACTGGTGAGCACTCACTAGATCCTTTGGTAGCAGGCAGCCCTTTGCTGTGCTCCATGACAACCTCTGAAGCTCATGAAGGATGACTGCTCCACATGCTTCAAGGTCCTCGTCATTCAAGCCCGCTCCACCGTTACAAAGGCTGTCCAATATATAGAGAGCAGTCAGCTATTGCCATGGAGCCCTGGGCTCAGCCCGTGGGTCAGGAGCACATGGAGTACATCCAACAGCTGCTAACACTTCACACACACACCCAGTGGAGTATAATCATACACATCAGTGCACATCCACACTTGCTCATATAATATCACTGCAAAACTAAACAATATACTGAGGGGCATGACACAAGATGGCCACTCTCTTCTCTATTGAAGATGGTGTTGACATAACTTACGGTAGTCGTGCTTGCACAGATGGGGATAAGCATATACTGGCTTTAAACATAGTGAGAATGCTTTTCTTTGCCAGACATGTATCAGTACTTTACAACAAGAACTCCAATTATGGTAAATTAATCATGTTATGAAATATAAAAGGCTTATGAAAAATAAGCCCAGTCTAATGAAACACATTCTCCATCCCCCATTTCCCTGACTCTCAATAACAATTCAGCAGGGTAGTTACTATAACAATCCCATGTGTTTGAAAACCCCTCAGAAATAAAGATGTGTGCATGTCGGTGATGACACTCCATCTAAAGTGAGAGCCCTTGGCAGAAGGATAATATGTTGTCCTCATCTGCACAAACAGCTCCATGGCCATTAAATAAATATACACAGCACTTAGATTAGACAGGGAGGGATAAGATTGTAAAGTTTGAAAAAAGACAGGAAGGGCATACCTGATAATTCTATTGAGTTGTCTTCCATCAATCGGAGAATCCCCATACACACTGGTCCCTTCACCATGGAGTCGTCCTTCGATGTTGTCTAGCAGATTAAAGAGTCCTTCCTGGGAGAGACTAAAAACACATTACCCATTAATGTGGTGAAAGGACATAAAAATGGAGGAGGCCATGTGATCGATAGACCTGCTATTTGTAAAAAACAAAAAGTGGATGGTATTTGATAAAAAAAAAAAAAATAAAAAAAAGAAATCGGTGATACGTTTTGCTAGGCAATTTCCTTGAGGTACTCAAGGACTGTTGGAGGAATCTGATCATTAGAATGCTGCAACCACAATGCAGGACTTCAACAATCCAAAGCGTGTCTATTGATGGTGCCACAGGTTGTATGGGATAGCTTGTGAAACCTGGCATTCAAAACTAGAGCGTGTAGAATTAGCTGCAAGTAAAAAAGGTAAAATCAGCTATATACAGTTAAAATGATCAAATAAATATGTAATATGATTATTACACAAAAAATGTAATGTATATTAACATCTCTGTAATATTACACTACCACCATCTCACATCAAACAAATGTAAGAAGAGAGGTTCCAAAAAAAGAGGGGCCTCAAGATGAGTTCTTTTGGTGAGAGATTTACACTTTAATCTGGTCCTGTGTGAGGCTGCAAAATGAGAAATGGATGCCTAACGCATGTGGATATTGGGAATCCATCTCTTTCTTGGGCATTAAGCTCTGGGTGGCCCTCATTGAATTTTCCCCGAAACCCCAAGCTGAGAGATCCTGAGCCCCCCTACATAAAAGGGGCCAAAAAGAATTTATGACAATCTGTAATGGGCTCCTGGGTTAGGGGTCAGCAAACAATTGCTCCCTCTTTTTTGCAGGTTGTTTCCTGGTAACATCCTGATTAAGCTGGCAGCTTGAATTATATCCATGACATTCTGTAGTGTGCAATCCGTCTGTGCTAAGTCCTCTTCAGTGTGGCTGAAGTAGCATAGGCAAAAGCTCTATCTTTTTTTTCCCGCTCCCTTATCGTCAGCGTGGGCCTTGAAATAGTCATCTTTCTCTTTCCACTTTATTTGTCAATGCTCTTCAAAAAGAGACCTTTAGAGAGGGAATTAGTTGTGTTTTTCTGCAAACCTCTCTCTCATTGTATTGTTGCCAGCTTTCATGTCAAGGTCTCCAACCTCACTTTAGATGCTGCTATTGTCGGCATGTCAACATCATCAGGAGCGCATTGTTAGCTAGGAGGAAGAGGTCAGCCTCTCTGCAGCGATATTGCCCTACAGTGTACAGTACTGACTCCAGGGTGATTTACCACACGGAATGGCCTCACCGTTGAGTGATTGGTGTCAGAAGAATCTCACTGCGCCGGCACAGACAGCAAACAGAACACACAAAGGAACGGAAAAATATACCACAAGTAATAACAACACATTGAGCACAGGGACCGCCTGATTAAATTTGAGATATGTCCCACCATGTTGTGAGCACACAGTTAATACAACACGAAGTACTGTAAGACAATGTGCAATAACTCAACTTTGAGACTTGTAAGAAATGTTTAAAAAAGCAGGACGCCCTAATGACATCGCAAAACATTTGTATTTTAAAGCCTAGACATTTTACATTTTACCTCTGGACCTTAATTGTATGACACGCTGTCACCAATTGGGCCACAACCATCATGCAGTTCAGGGACGACATATTTGAGAGCGGGACACAGTAAGGCCATTATGATGAGTCTTGAAGAAAGAACCTGGAGGATATTCCAGTCGTATACTCTCACTCACCCCAGTCATGCTGGAGGACAAATATAATGGGATAATCTAATGAATTGCCCAGGCTTGTTTTTCCTAACTGTGACCTGAATGGCGGGAGCGATATAAACTCTAACCTTACAAGAGCGAGAAAGAGAGGGAGAGGATAGAAGCTGGATGCTCTCGGGGCTTTACATTAAAGCCTCTGGTTTTCTCCTCATACACAGAAGCCCTCCATGTTAACAATGAAAGCTGCAGGCCCCACCATCGTCTCCCCGGCACAGGCTAACTGCAGTTCCTCTTGAGGTCACACTACAAACAGTATAGTAGACCACACAGAAACACAGCCATGCACAAACAAACATGCTACACTAAGAGAGAAAATAAACTGCTTCATACCGACCTCTTTTGATACATATAGGCCAGACTTTTATTTATTTATTTTTTTTTTAAATGAAGCATTTGACATTAGACAATGCTCAGAAAGGTTCTTTATATTTGTAGTTAGAGGGAAATAATGTTTGGTTTGAAAAATATTATTGTGAGTATATGTGCAACTGGGTACTTCATCTAAAAAAAATAGGGCATACAAGTGTACTTGTGTAATGTGTAATTACACAAGTACATACATATATTTGTGTAATGTACGCAACTCAAGGACAGAAACAACACAATAATCAAACAATGGGAATGTCCTTAAGAATATGGTAAAGGAAGAAATTACACACCAAATAAAGTTTTCTTCTTTTTTTTCAAGAGCACAAGAGGTCCTGTTCATAAAACACTGCATATTGCAGGGAAAGTGCAGAGGCTTCCGGCGCAAACATTCACATGGGATTTTCTGTGGCTCTAACCCCATCCAAAATGATCCTTCAACTCAGAGGCCATCATCACGCTAAGGATTTGTGGCTGTAAGTGCTGTCCACATGCTCACCCTCCAGAACACTCTATGGTGCCACAAATTTCCTCCTCCACTGGGGACTTCCTGAGGTCTCTCAAGCAGAAAATTGCTCTGTTACACCATTATCTTGGATTATGGCAATATTGCTGGTGACAGGTCCTGAGCGCTCCCTATAAGATGCATCACTGCCACCACCGCAGCTGCTGCTGAGCTACAGAGAGCACGGTGGCATGGACCGTGACTCCCACAATCCTCCCCGTCAGCCTCTGATGTGACGGTGGCGAGGACTGTAAGGTGTCTTCACCCGCTCCTATCATTAACAGCCCTCTGTGGTTCAGCATGGCCATGCAGAACATTCTCTTTTCTCAGCTTGCTTTGCTATAAATACTGGAGAAAAAAATAATACTGACTGCATTGTGCATGTTTTAAGAACAGTATGTGCCATAAAGCAGCCAAAATGTTTTTCTCCACCGATGCACTTTGACAGTTCCAGACAACAAGGTACAGACTTCATACATACTGTACCTTTCCAAGGTCACCCCAGGAGCTGGGGATTCACACTTTAACTGTGGTGTGTTCTTGGACCCATCAAAGAGGAGGGATGATTCGGGAGTGTGCTGATTGTGATCATCACACCCTCCAGAAGTGGGGCTCCTCGCAGGCGCCACGCCCTCTGGTAGATCCTCTTCCAGCTCAGATTGTGTAAGAGAGATGGACAGGTCACTAGAACTGCTCTCTGACAACTCCACATCAGAGCTTGGCGTGCTGACACTCTCATGCCTACCTGAATGCAAACACAGCACAAAATATCACTTTGCTTATTTTCATTCTTCAAAAAGGGCAAAATAAAACTGTCCATTTCAGTAAAGACAAGATATTACAAGGGATAGCATTGCAAACCTGATGCATCTTGAGCTTCTATTCCAAAAGTGGTTTGACGCATCATATGGCTGAGGCCTCTCTCTCCATCTTCCATTAAGGGTGGCTGATGATCCACCTCTCGGGCGTCATTGTGTTCTGCAGTGGAATTTCTAGCCTTCATGGGGCCACTGCTGTTGGCAGATGGATACTTCTCAGGCCCTGTCAAAGTCACCGAAGGTGGCGGTTCTTGTTCATCATCACTTCCAGAAGGCACATTTCCAGCTCCACCCGTTAAGTCACGGACAGATGGGAGCGCCGCCACCGTTCTTTCATGTTTGTCACTCAAATTACGGCCATCGGGGGAATCGTTTGAGCCTGAAATGTCATCTGATAAATGTGCTCGGTTGCTGGCGGCATCCTCTCCGCCAACTCTGAAGTCCTTCAAAAGGCCACTTGGTAGACGTTCGTGGGAGTGCATGCTGCGATTGGGTGAACATTGCAATGCTTGGTGTGAGTGTACACTTGTGGTGCCAGCTTCAGCGTCAGACCCTCCGGAGGTCTGGCGGCCCATAGACATTACCACTGGTGGTTTTGTAAAATCCGTAGTTGGGTGAGAGCGGGAGCTGTCCTGGTGCTGTTTATGCACACCTTCACCCTGCAAAAATGGGAGAAAAAAAAAAAACAATCAATGAAATCTAATAATTTTTTGGAAACAAGGATTTCCATTTCCTCATAAAAATTATATTTTGCTAGGCATGAATACACATTTCTTGCTTTGGTTAAATAACTCTATTCTGAAAGAAATTCAACTCGAGCATGTTAACTATCCCCTTTATATTTCTGAATAAGTGTGGATTATTTGGGCCAAGGTCAGAATTCTTTTCACAACATCTTTCAGAAGAATGTCTCGGGATCAATGTTTTAACTTTTCATCTTATTAGAAATCCTTTAGACAAGTTTTGATTCATGTCTGCAATGTCACCAAGGGGGGAGAGAGTGAAGCAAAAAAGCCTCCCTCCAAACATAATAACAAAAAGCATGGCTTCTGTTTCTTTTCTGATAAGCGTCTTAAATACCAAACAGTTAGCTGCTTAATAACATTCACTGTAAACCATGCAGCCTGCCCAGCAGATCCACAAAGTAGGTAAAAAAAAAAAAAAGAGGAAAAGTTAATTTCTTGGCTGAGTGATTCCATCGGTAGCTGCAGGGCAAAGTAGAAAGTGTTTCACTAAAGTAGCAATTGATTCTTCTATCAATCTGCGGCACGCGTGTGCTCTTCCAAGGAATGTATTAAATATGAAAATCATATCCCGTTATCATCTGTCTCCAGCTTTCAGCCCGGTAAGCTTCCCTTAATGAATGCTGCAGCCTGAGGGACATGCACACTGCCAGCCAATGGCTTGTATGCATAATGGAGTGACGGTACCATTTTGCTCATTACAATATCGACAGGCTGACGGGGGTTTTGCACACAGTTACAAGTGACTGCTCTAGACAGCATGCTCCAAGTTATTATGAGATGTCTTAGACATTTCATCTAAAAGAGCTTTAACTGCTTTAAGTGAAGGGAGAAAGCAGCTATGGGCTTGAACTACATCGCTTGTACAGATGCACCAGCTAGGATTAGACACCTGTGCCATTACAGATACACAGTTTAAATGTAGACTCCTCTACAGATTTACCAGGCATAATGTCTACTTTCCTTTGTTATTCTAAACCTGAAAACACAGCTTGATAGAACTGAGATTTGCATAAACCTTGTAAACATTACAAAAAAGAAAGAGCCAACATAAAAAGCAAGTGCCATTTTTCAACCATACAAAACATCTGTGTAAAACACACACACACACACACACTAAAAGTCACACAATATATAGTAGATGTGTAAAACACATGATGTAAAATGAGGTTCCTTCCAACATGAATGCCACTATACCAGTAGTATACATTTTATATTGCAACATTAGCATTACCCTTGCTGCTCCAAGCTCTTGCTCCATTTTCTTCCTTACGTCCATAAATCTGGAAATCCTTTTGAGTAAGTCAGCCTGTAAGAAATGGAAAGAAATGGAATGATACACAAAGACAAAAGTAGATCGATAGAAGAGAATATGATGTTGATGATGTTTAACCGACATGTGGCAGGCAAACTGACACTGCATGGAAACACTGAGGATGGTCTGTTATAATGCTGTTGAATATTATCTGCATGTAGTGTTAAAGCGGAAGGTATGAAAGCAAAAGTGACAACGTCAAGCATCAGTCAATCACAACGGGTATTCCCAAGTGAGCGTTCTCTGTGTAGCTGCTGACATCCTTTGAACATTTATCTGACTGGCCCAGACCAACTGCCTTAATCCCAACTCCAATTAAAAAAAAAAAACCTAATGGCCTCTTTAGGGGCACTTGGATTAGCTCAAACATGCCACACCTTTCCACCAAAACAACAGAGGTTTACAGAAGCACACTGCTTTCTCATCCACGTCACTTTGCACAGCCAATACAGATTACACTAACATTGTTAGAAATGTATGCACCTGGGTGTGTGTGTGTGTGTGTGTGTGTGTGTGTGTTTGTGTGTGTGTGTGTGTGTAACCTCACTTTACTCACTGCGCATTTGAGAATTTAGTTTTTATTCTATTTTACCAGAAGCATCAGTTAAACCAGAAAAATCAGGGTCACTTTATACACCGGAAACAAAGAGAAACAGGACAGCCAAAATGACAACAAACATGTAGGACTCATAAAGCATCAAGAGGAAATAAACCAACTGCTTGAGGGGAGAGAATGACTAAACCTCTGGAGCACTTCAGAGACTCTATATTGGGCAATTAACTCAGCGAGTCATAATTAGCCAATTTTGTTAATTTGATATTAAGCTGTCAAGCACTGTCGTTGAGTTTTAAGTGATAATCTGACTGGCTCATTGTTTTCTCCCTCGTTCATTTGTCATGATAAATTGCACAGTTTGAGTGTTTACTATTGTCACATCAAGCAATTGCAAGCACATATTTCTGCTCCGTGTTCAAATTACAGCACGGCATTAAGGCAAATGTGCATGAACGTGCTTCATTAATAAATATATATTTATCAAAAAATTCTGTTATATTGTAAGTCTGTGAGTTTATTGTTCCTATTCTAAAGTCACAGTGCATTTGGTAAGATGTTAAAACAAACTGTTTTTTCTAAGCACACAGTATTCACAAAAAATTATTAATTATTATTTCGTTTGATCAAATATTTTACAGAAAAGTACAATTGTCCAAACCTGAATCAACGTCAGTGGGAGACGTGTTTGTTCAGGTTGCTTTTAATATGACTCCATAAAGAGAAAAACGGCTCCATTGAACAACTGAAATAGTGTGTGTGCGTGTGTGTGTGTGTGTGTGTGTGTGTGTGTGTGTGTGTGTGTGTGTGTGTGTGTGTGTGTGTGTGTGTGTGTGTGTGTGTGTGTGTGT
>JAVQJF010127370.1:0-24968 GCA_036023855.1 Gadopsis marmoratus | reverse complement strand
GGGGGGGGGGGGGTGTTTTTTTTTTATTTTTTTTTTTTTTTACAGTATGTGTTTTTTTGGGGGGGGCCCCCCCCCCCCCCCCCCCCCCCCACCACCACCACCACCACAAGGAAAAGTGTTTCCCAATTTACATAAGAACACATAAATCTGTTAAATTGGTTTGAACCTGCAGGACGTTTGATACAGACATTGTGTGTCACACCTTTTAAATGCTACCATTTCCATTTTAACAGGATGGTGACTTTTGACTTTGTTATTGGCTGTTTGATAAGTGATGGTGCAATTGAACATTGTCATTTCTTACACACTAATTAGATAATCTGGGCAACAGTTGCTGAATTGAGGTATTGCTCACTTTGTTGGCAGCCCACCGAATACTTCCAAGGACCCCCGCCGATCCCTGACTGAATGATGACATTGCATTGTGGCTCACTTGCAACCCAAAATGTAGACGTGCCAGAGTGTTAAGTAGGCTAGAAAAAAAAAAATGCAATTAACATGCAGCTTATATCATCTTTTATACCCCACCCCTCCCAACACCTCACCCAAAATGATGCCCATGCAGGTGGAAAAACTGAAAAGTGTGGCAGCAACATTAAAACCGAAACTGAACACGGAATTCTGCCAAAGCAAATCATTTTTGTTACTCCTCGGTTTCGGAGTTGCTCAAAATATCTCACAGGATTGAATGCATCGCTCCTACTTTCCAAAAATGTGTTAACTGACCCAGAAGTTGCTGCACGTATTTAGGCGTGTCGGTGTTTACGTATGAAATATTACACACGCTGGCTACGGACGACGGCACAGCACACATTTTCACAACACGACAATTCAAAAGCACATGTTCTCCCATCCGCATGTGCAATGGTAGGCCTACAATTTCTTTTCTCTCTCTCTCTCTTTTATTGTATTTTTTTCATACAGTGCTCATGAAAAGTAGATCCATGCAGTTCCCACAATTGTTATGCTAATGAGGCCCCTCTCCCATTGAGAAATCATTTTGTCAAGATCCACTCTCTTTGGATACAGAGGCTCTGTTTCAACTCTTTTTCCCATCCATCCACTGAATGAGTGATTATGAAGCCCTGTTAAATATTCGCAGACTCAACAGATTAAAGTGCATCCCTCTGGTCAGTCACACGCTCGCGCTTCTCGCAAGTTTAGTTTGTCCACTTACTGATTTATTTTTAATTTCAAAACGTCTTTAGCCTGAAAATGAGTAAAGCCGAGTAAAGTACGCAACATGCAACAGGTCCAACACTATGAAATCCTGCTATTATGTTAGTAATTGTGAATGCCGCTCCATCATTCATTCCTACGACTGTCCTACAGGGACTAATAATTGTCCTCTTGTTAATTAATTTATTTTGATGTGAAGGAATATATAATTCACTCCCCCAGCATGCCCACATCATCTCGATTTATGAATGACGCATTCTGTGCACACATGCTGCCAGTCAAGAGACGTCCATTGTTTGGGTGAAAGTGGCCATGTTCACATCACTGCAACGCACTCAGGACACATTAAAAGGGTTGGACTGGCTGCAGTGTCCCAGCAGCAGCAGCAGCACCGGGGGAGGAGGGGGGGGGGGATCAGTTTGGCCACTTTTGCTCGACATGTCTTCATCCTTCTGAGGCGACTCGGTCTCACGTTCTGTGCTTTATCTCACTGGGTCATTCTGAAGTCAGGATCATTCCCTGTTTTCAACAGCTTCGGCCTGGTGTTATTATCGGATATAGTGACTAGTGCTGCTGCGGACAGATGGGCGCGTGAGTGCCCCCTACAGTGTTTAACGGGTACATACAGTCTGTGGGTAAAGATCATACTAAACACACGGACACACACACACACACACACATCTGTCTGTCTACATTCCCTTCAACAATCCATCAAGTAATATATAGCCAGGACCACAATGGACATACAGTGTGTTATGTATTTTAGATTTGAGTGTTTTTATCATGTTCAAAATTTAACTTTTATCCTTTACATTTTGTATTTCTACTCCGTTAAACCTGTGTTCTTCGTATTATGTAAAAAAAACAAAGCAACAGTTTTTTTTTAAAGATACGGTTAATTTCAATATTTTGTCTGTGCAATATGCAATCTTGTTGAGCATAGCTGTAATCTACTCACCAGTCAGATTTATCTTTTACATGCATCCAACTATTTACTCACTTTTGCAGAAACTGAGCCAGACCAGACACTCATTCGTTGCACGTTAAATGGACTGTAACAAAACATGCCTGAATACCTGTGAGAATAAGCTTCACAACGGACCAAAGCGCAAGCTTGAACTTGCATCTGTGGAAATGTCTTCCCTTATTTTCAGCACTCTTGCCCTTTCTTGTTCAGTTTCTGGGTGTTGTGCTGGCTAAGGCTTAAATGTCATTAAGCTCACTATTGTATTGTATAATGACTCTAAACATTAACGGTGGAAGGCCAAAGGGAACAGATTACTCTGAGTAAAAGTTTGGTTAATGTCGTGCAGATAGTTTGCACACATCAACTCCCTGCTGTACATGCATTTACCGTTTTGTTTTAACGTGCATGTGCATTCAGATGTATTCACTTGCTGACTTGTTGGTTGGAGTTAACAGGATGTTTTACTCTAATATTGTTCTTTTATATAAACAGTGTCAGTGTTTTTCCTCCCATCGCCCATCGATGTCCCTCCTCAAATAACCACAGTGAATATCTTTTGTCCTGCAGGAATCATCATTCACTAAAGCTGAGCACATTCTCTCTTTGTGTCTGTTCTCAGTTTTGGTGCAAGATAACGAGATGATGCATGACTCTACACGGCAGTGAGACACCACAGTGGCATCACTGTTTACTTGTTGAAACACTCAAGAATATATGCATGCAAAAACCCAGAAACCTACAGTTAAACGAAAAAAAAAGTTCCATCACCAATAGGAGCCTGACTCTTGAAATGAGCTTGGGCTTCCTCCACATCTTGAAGCAAGTCCTAGCATGTTGACTGAGGGGCAAAACCAGACATGCTGGTGAGGGAGGAGCAACTGAACTCACATCAATAATCCCTGCAGCTTCCCCAGCTTTTTTGGCAGGGGAGACAGAGAAACATTTACTAAAATCAAATGAATACAGGCTTTAGTCTACTGGTGTTACTGTAATTTAAGGGCATTATTAAATGAAATAGGAACTTAAAGCAAGTGTAAAGTTCAAGGTAGATGCAATTGCAACAGCAGGCTGGAAGCCCGCTGGCAGAGGCTCACCTTGTCGAGCCAGTAGGTTGAGTCTATGGCATATAACATAATTGTCCTTTCTAGCGATCAAAGAAAGACAAAACACACCTTCAACGTTTGCGACACTTCTCTCTATAAACCATTTCCGGCTCTTAGTCTATTAATTGACTGTGCTATGCATTGTTGAAATGCAGAAATACAAATACTGCCAAACACACAGCACCCAGTGAGCTCATAGATACGGTAACAAGCTTTACTCAATTCAGCACCAATATGGTCCCAAAATGGTTTCGTTTTACTATATAAAATAAATAAAGAATGAGACAGCTTTGAAAATAAAAACTAATCTTATACAAATCTACAGTGTATATGTTACAGTAATGTCTGGTCATGTGTCAATTGTAAGAAGGGCCGTTTCTCATTTGTGAATGAAAAAAAAACAAACTAAAGCCAGTATCACTTTCATAGGCACTTAGAATTTGGCTCAACAAAAGCTTAAGTTTTTTCGTGACAATGTTTTTCTTGTCCAAGCAGATGGCGAAAATAAAATATAATATATAACATAAAATACAAACCTAATTTCAACTCATATTCAGTTTGGTCTAATTTTGCGGACATCTTCGTCTCCACAGTACATTGCTGCTGATCTCTGAGATCTTGAAGTTATTCCAGTGGGCATATTTAGTTTTTAAGGAGACTAAATCCATATTACAGGGTAATAAAGTGGTTGGACCCAGGACAGGGATAATGCACTGATGGGAGAGAAGACCACTGTGGACCACAAATGCTTCGGTCAGAATTTCCTCTGGTATCGCAAGCTGCTGTTAGCGGAGGATGCACGGTGCTTGTGCTGGTTCGTGACTTTCACTTCTTTTGTCTGAAAACAGTGGAAGAAGGAGGTAAGTAATAAAACATGTTCAACACAGTCACCTTGTGTTGAGGAAAACAATGAATCCCTTCGAATTTCATACTTACAGAGGGTGCATCAATGTGTACGACGCCACGCGTGCCAGTTAAACCCCCTACATGATCCTGGACACCTACAAACAGTAACAGGCATAGATTAGTTATTCTGCATTGAAATGACAACATATTTTATCATAGCGTATTTCATAACATGTCCTCTTATATATCGTTTCTTTTATTGCTTTTACTGGTTTTAATTTGTTTTATTTGTATTCATCTTTTATCTTTATCTTGTATGTTGTTTTGCTTTATTTACTGCTTTCTGTTTTATTGCTTTCGGAGTATCCTGTTTTTGCTTTATCTGTCAAAACACTTTGTAAACTCTGTTTTTAACTTTAAAAAGTTATTATTATTGCTTTCCTGTTCTATGCAGTTCACAACAATGGCCTAATGCAAACAGCCTTTACAAAGTGCTCACAGTGCAGCTGGTGGTTGAGTCTGTCCAGAGAGAGGAGGATTTTCTGCTCTTCCAAGGAAATGGTGCTGAGGCTCTGCTTTTGGCTGTGCTTCTGTAACGTTCCAGGCCTCTGTGTTTGGGCTGTTTCCATGACAGCTGCAATATCCCTTTCTTCCAGTAGGCCTTCAGCATGTACTTTAGCCAGGTGTAACTGGGCCGCACTCTCCAAACCTGAGAGCACAGACAAAGTCGCATCAAAGGCCTGCATTCCCACCTTTTCCCACTTTACTTTTGTTGCATTTATGTGTAAAACACATCTCTGCTGTTGGCTGTCAAAATCCCTGATGTCCCTGTCGTACTGCTAAAATGATTGAGAACGGTATTACTCCTAAGAACGTTTGCATACTTTGGGTTATTTCTGGTCATACATCAAATGTACATGAAAGTCTCATGAAATTGCTGATCATATAAAGTTAAAAGTTTGTTTTAAGTCTTATACAGGGTTCGTATCGCTTTTTAGGAGTAAAATTCAAGCACTTTTCAACGTCAGCTCTCCAGAATAGCAAAAAAATAAATAAAAAACACCCCCTTTTCAGTTCGGGGCCCATGTCAGTCAATCTAGCTCCGATGTACTGCGCACCTGGTGTGAGACGCCAGCAGACAACAAATATGATGACTGGATCATGTCATTTGAAATATTAAACAATTTTTGGTTTGTATGAGTAACTGTGTAGCTGAAACACCAGATTTATGTTGAAAATCAAACATTTTTCAGAGAGTATATTCAAATTCAAGCATATTCTTAACCTTGAAAAAATTATTAAATTAGGCATTTCCCAAACTTTCAAGACTTTGTACGAACCCTGCTTTAGAAAGCTACAGACACACAGCAAACACAATACCTTCATCTGGAAAGGCCATGTTGTAAGTACTGGAAAACGGTCTGACTGGCTCTGTGATCGTTTTTGTTGGCTGTACAAAACAACAAAAAACAAAACAACCCACCATGTCATGAACTTTAAATTATACTTATGCAGCCAATTGTACACTGCAAAAATTCTAGGTGGTAGGCATTAAGCACAATAACAGGTAGAACAAGTTGCAAACAAAAACATTATGCATGAACGCTTTTTGTAAAACACTGACAACTCGAGTCCATCCGGAAAGTCTCGCCTTGAGAAGTATAAATCATGGTGTCTAGTCAGTTTTATCAACACTAAGGACAGCAAATCTGATTCAACAAGTTCAAACACACACCCATTTACTGATCTTTAGCAATTATTCTCACTCTTCCTCCCCACAGGGCAGCTGCATGCATGTACCTGAGAGGGATGAGGAAACTTTGTGTTCCCTGAGCTAAGAGGCTGTCTGCTTGGCTCCGCGCAGGGTTTCCTCACAACTCGCCCACTCTCCAGGGCCTGTCTTCCAAGCATGGTTTTTGCTAAAAGAATATGCGTTTGTTGAAATCGTTAGAATACCATAAAAAACATAACCACATTAACATATATACGATAATGTTAAGTAGTATATGGTGAGCCCAGGCCCCTGTGGTCCTCTAAAGAGGATAGATATATAACAAAATAATTTACATCTTTATCCTGCAATAAAGATGACTGAAAATCTCGACTGGCTTTGACCCGGCTGGTAAGACTAGCTTGGCACGGGCTTGAGGCAAGGCAGACAAAAGGCCATTGTGAGGCAGGAAGTGTAGGTCCACTTTTTCCAGATATTACTGGCTTCCTTTTCTCAAGATAAGTAATCAAGCCTTCAACTGCACTGACTTTTCAATATCAAACCATTAGATGACCCAAAAAGAACAGTGTCAGTTATTGTATGGATCAATTTTAATATACAAGTAAATCATGCATAGTGATAAACACTAACCCGCCAAAGACGACGCGGCATATTGATGCTAATAACGAAAAATTGCTTTCCAGCAAAAAAATGTCTCTTGGGAATCTTGTACAACTTGGCAAATTGGCAGTCACACAAACATCATGCAGCTCATTCACTGCATTTTCCTTTCCACGTGAGGACAGTTTCAGATAAAAGGACAGATTCAAAGAGTAATCGTTTGCTAAGAATAAAGCATAAAAGGGATCAGTATGCAGTACTGTAGCCAGAACTCACATTGTTAACTTGAAATTTGAAGTTTGATAGCGAGCGCTTGGAAACAAATAGGCTCAAGAGAAACTGAATGAAAATCTAAACGACGCATCTCTGTACACACAAACCAAGCCTAAGCTGTGTGAGGTGCTGTAAGCCAAAATATACTTTACCGTCCTTGGTGGCTAAGGCACTGCGGACACCATGCCAGAGCTGTGAGATCTCCTGATCTGTGGGAGTGCAGTCTAAACAGAGGCCTTTCTCATTGTACACTATCCGTCTTCTTCTACCGCAGTCTTGAGCTTCCCGATGGCCTGAGCTGGATGTGCCCTTTGTGGTGCCCTCTGACATGGGGCAGGTATACGAGGGTGGCAGTGGTGTGTCCATAACAGAACTATCTGTTCCGATTGCATGATGTATGAAAGGGGAGAAAAGGGCTTCTGGGTTGTCCTTATGCAGGGCCTGCTCTACATCCAGAGCTTGTTTACGGTTGACACTTGCATGATCCATGCCATATGGAGTCTTCGTGATGTACGCGGTCTTTTCTTCCACTGATTCCATCCTAGGAGGTGGGCGGGGAATCATTATCTTCCCTTGGGCTTTGGCAATCTGACTCATCTCGGTGGCAGATTGAGGTCGCATGACAGTGCCCTTTCTAGTCTGTGAGAAAACAGAACCTGCTCCAGCACGGGCAGAGCGCTCTCTCCGAGGGACCTTGGGGCCACCGATCCTGGTGTTGCTCCGCGGCACCTTGACCTCGTCTGCTTGTTTCTGGGGCAAGCTGACTTGAACCCCAACATCTGCCCACGCTTGCTTTGTAAAGTGATAACCAGTGGAGGCTGGAGGGGTCATGCTGGGTCCCGACTTGGAAGCCCCTGAGACTGTAGCGAGTCTTAGCTGGTGGTCCTCTGAGTTGTTATTTGACTGAGAAATATTGGAAGACTTGACTTTCATCGGATTCATTATGATTTGTTCTTTGTCCTCTTTGTCCGCATGCACCTCATCAAACCAACGCAGCTTCTTTTTGATGGTGCTGTTGCCCTGCGCATTCTTAGTTTTTGCCCTAGTCAATTCAACACTGTCTCTGATCGCTAAAGCTACTTGTCTTGCAAAACTCAAATTTGAGCCATACATACATGTAGTTTCTCCGGACGTGTATTTGGACTGCTTTTTAAGGATTCCTTTAATAAATCTGACTTTACATACTGAATGAGATGTCCCCAATGAAACAGGCATTTTTTGTGCTTCCTCCTCAGGACACTTAAGAGTGTCTGACTGAACGTTAGACAAGGATGCGTGTTGCAGCAATGCTGTATTAATGGGCTTCTCAGTTTTGTGCTCTGAGTTTAAAACCTTATTGAGGTTGTTAATGGGTGCACTAGGCTCTTTCTGGAATGACAGATAATGGTTTTCTTTTCCTGTTTGCTGAAGAGTTCCTTCTTGTGAGGCATTATCTGTTGTGCTATTGTTAAAGAAAATGTTTGGCTTTTGGGGAGCCCCAAACAAAATGTCTTTGTTGTTGCAATTTTTGGCAGGCAAAATAATTCCTGTAGCTGATGGATGTTTTAATTGTCTGTCATCGTGGACCATCTGCAGCCTGAGATCCAACAGAGCCTCTTGTTTAGGACATGAAGACTGAAGTGCTGCGTTGCCGGGAGCAACTCTATTTGTAACACCGATGTTATCATTGGGACTGTGTTGTGGGGAGTTTACCTCAAAGTGCTCTGGGTCTGCACTAATAATTTCACAATGAGTTAATCGGTTGCACTTGTGCAGAGTAGGCTGGGTCTCTGTTTTAGGCATTTGCTCAACAGATGTGAATCCCCAGGAAGCTTTTGAAAGGTGCACCTTATTGTTAGGCCATTCAGCGTCCTCTTGTTTTTTCTGCTTAGGTTCGTGCTGTTTTTTTGAGGAAGAAATAAGGTCTGACGCTGGACACAAATCATTTTGTTGTCTCAGGTCTGGATGGGGCTTCTCTGAGTCCAGCCAGAATGATGAATAGGAACACTGCAATGTTTTTGTGCTGTGGTTGGGGTCCTCATTCTCCAAACTGTCCTTACTTGAATGGGTTTCAGAATTACAGCAATCAGACAGGCTGTCCTGAAATATGGAAGCAAAAGAGAGGTGGTGAGTAGAATAAAATGTGATTTACATTTTCCATACAGTATATCTAGAGGTGGTTCAATTCAATTCAGTTTTATTTATATAGCGCCATATCATAACGTTATCTCAGGGCACTTTTTCATATAGATCAGGTCTAGACTATATAGATATTATTTCTCAAAGGTGAAAAGAACTCTCATCAAATCTAATTTTTGCCTCTTATACTCCTCCCATTTCTGTGCAAAAACTAATTTTCATTGATGGCACACCTAAACTCTGCAGCATCATTTAAGCTCAGGATGAAAATCTTATAATCTGAAACACAAAAGTGATTAAAAGTGATTATGTAGGTGTATCTGGGCTGTAGCTGATGTGTAAGCAAATTGTTGTTGTTGTAAAAACCTAGTTAGATAGACCTGGAAAACCACCCAGGTCAATCGCAGGGCTCAGACTCTGGTCTACGTGGTGGTCACTTTCTTGGGTCATTTTAAATCAGGTGTCTGACATAAAAGGAGCACTTTATGCAAGAGTTTGTCAACGAAGCTGAGATAATACAGTAGTGACAAGAACGTAGCTTCACTGTTGCTGCACTGTACTGTAACGTGACACCCTGTCTGCCGTGTTGAAGGTGAAATGTAAACATCTGCTTTTGCTAAAATAACAAAACAGCCCACACTGAATGATAAATAAGGGAGTACAATAGCATAAACTGGATGTATCTGTGAACAAGGTTTGGTGTGAACATCATCCTCTTAGGAATGGCACTGGATCAGTATGCATGTAACATGCACAGGTCAGGTGTGAGAGCCATTAAACCATAATAAACCAACAAGAAATGTGATATTTCATGCAGATATCTGTACTTTTTTGAGAGAATAGTGAGTCGCTTAAGCTGAAGATTTTTCACCGAAGCAAGTCAAGAATCTCAGTTTGAAACAACAGACTTCTTTGAATCTATTCACACACATTTCACCAGAGGGTGCTGAAGCTTGTGGCAGCCAAGAGGGGTGTTCCTGGTGCAGGAAAGGGCTCATGTCACACTGCTGCCCCCTGGGGGTTTATTCGTGTAGGATGATATATATAAAAACAGGCATTTGAACTGCCTGATATCTCAACCACTATGGAAAATAAACTAGTCATGCTAAAATGTTCAGCTAAGCAATGCACTCATTCCATCGGCATAATTGTCCTCACACAGCAGGCATTACTATTTGAATCCCATTTTTTTTACACACGTAAATGTATACAGTATATTAAAGAATAAATCATACTGTAGTGAGGTATAATTAGGCATTACTATCAAGATATGAGAAGAATGGATGGACAGATAGATTGATTAAAGCTGTTATAGTCAATAGCTTTTAACTAATGCATAAGACATGACATCTGTGTGACAATGTGAAAGGGATCGCTGGCAGTAAGCAACGTACAGAGAATTATCATTTAAATCTGAATATGATCAAAACCAGGATCAGACTCAAAACCAGGATAATAGTGCACATGTGAACATAGTCACTGTTTAGAGGTTAACTTTACAGTTTGGGTCAACTCTCATTGTTCATTTTTGGCCGACAGCAGGAAGCCGTTCAGAGAAAACACAAACTGTTATAGTGCAGCGTATTCATGAGGATGTTGATAATGATAGCCTTTGTCTCATTCGTTGGCTTCTGTAAGAGTGCACATAAAACCACTCACTGTTTTAACCACACCCTTGTTATTGTCTGTGGCATTGAAATTGAACAGCAGTCTTTCCACAGAATCCTTTAACATTTAATTATTTAATTCCTATTACTGGACAACACGCCACTAGGCAAAAATTCCTACAGAAGATGTCTATCTGACAGTGCTGTAGCTAAATTCGTTATTTAAATTTAAATCAGTGGCATATCTCAATATAACTGAGGACTCCTGTACTACCCTTAGTCCGTCCCAAACTGATCATCCTGTTGATAGTGCTACAGGCTCGCTGTGAATGACACTTGACTCTATTGCCCCTTTAAAAAAGAAGATAATAAAACAAAGGAGGTTAGCTCCATGGTATAACCACCAAAACCGCAGATTAAAGCAAACGTTACAAAAACTTGAGAGGAAATGGCATTCCACCAATCTGGAAGAATCACGTTCAGTCAATCCTCCTCACATTTAACAGTAGGCTTAATACTTTCTTCTTCGATAAAGCTTATAGCAGGGCGGACTCAGGTGAGCCCTGAGCCGCCCTAACAATATGGCGCTATATAAATAAAATAAAAATACTGAAAAATGGTACAAGTATATGAAACTAGCTACTCAAATGCAACAACAAGAGTATAATGTAGTTAGTGTGCCTACATGCTACAGACACCATAAAAACACAGTTTGCTTAAAATCTCAAATGACGGAAAATTAAGTGTCAGCCCAAAATTAAATTTTAGCTACTTGCGATATATGTCAGTTCTAATAAACTGCTGTCTCTCATCTGACCATGTTCATGGGCAATGGCCACGCCATTGTGTGTGTGTGTGTGAGAGGCAAAGCAACATCTCACAACATAAAGCACCCCCCCCCATACAACAATGGGGATGGAAGAAATTACATAAATAACTAAACTAAAAATTGTAATACCTTAAAACACTAACCAGGGGCGAAATAACCTCATTGCGAGAATACCAGCAAAACCGTTTGTTTCCTGCGCATTCAAATGACATAACCAACATACCTGTGGACTGGTATCTTGTTGCTTCTCTTGCGTCTTTTCAGTTTGTTGGCCGTTCTTGAAGCAAGTCATGCTATGCTCCTGAAGCAGTTTAGTGTAGGCCTCCACAGTAGAGAGTGCTTGGTGGTGGGAGGATTTAGAAACTGTGGGAGGCTTAGGAAAGGGAGTACAGCTTCTTTAAGAAAAAAAAAACAGAAAAATATAAACAAAATGCATGACTTCTCCAGCCATTAAACAAATATTACACATGAAATATATTACAAATCAACATTCATGAACAGAAATATTACCAAAATATGAGTAACAGTATGAGATTTTAACTCGACAGCAGTGTTGGGGCTAGTTTTAGCATGTAGGACACATGACAATGATTTAATTACTGATCAGATTTTTTTTTTTTACCTGCTAACGTTAGAGTTGCTGGACAAGAAAGACGACTGTTGGGTGTATGAACTTAAGGTGCCTTGAATTTCTTTGAGTGCATCTTCAATATTTGGGACACGTGTTTTTAAACCTAAAAACACCATAAAGGAAAACATACAAACAAATTGAAACGCCTCAAGGCTGTTGTGAGTTTTTTTCTCAGTTCTGAGAGACATACAGTATGTCAGATACATGATCACTAACGTAGTCTGCGTCTCTGAGAAGGAGGTAGATGGGCTCTTTGGAAGCGCTCAGTTTCATCCTGTACTCGCTGTCTGCGCTGCTGCAGGATGTTCTCTCTCAGCCACTGCTCCTGCAAGTCCCACTGCTTCTGTCTATCCTCCAGAGCCCTGAGCCATGAAAAAGAGTGGCGCGTGAGCCTGGGGCACATTATAACCGACTAGATGTAGACTGGTCATGTTTTACATACAGAAACCTGAGTGAGTTCTTCGAGGTATGTTTTCAACAGTCATTAATAAATTAAAGCTACCACTCACTACTGGGTTCACAGAGGAAGCCAATAATAACATCAACAGGGTCAATGGTATTGCTTTACAATATTTATTAGGAGTAATTTTCACCTGCCTCAGTAAAAAACTAAATCTGTCTCTGATACTACACAACAAATCTGACCACCTCCACCCTACTCAACCTACTCTTTCAAGCTCTTGGTTTAAAAACGACAACCTTTAGCCTCTGCTGATAACTTTGGATTTTAACATTTATTTAGGTTATTAATATCTGTAAGGGATTTCAGCCTCATACGGTGCTGAATTTGCAGGTTTAGTTGTCAGAGGAGTGACGCTGCTCTGGCCCACAGTTAACCTCTGGGCCAACAGATCTATTTCCAGGCCCGGACTGCAAAATCCTGTCAGCATCATCCATCCCTCAAAGGCACTAAGCCCAGGACAGAACCATAAGCTGTCTGTCCAGGATGTGCATACAGTAAGCTACACCAGCAAAGCAGCATCTACTTCCAGGAAGAAATGGAAGATGCTGCTTTTTAATTAATTACAAAGAACTGGCTCTCTGGGCAGGTTCGGGCTGCAGAATGCAGACTGCAATTTGAACAGTGATGACACATCCTGTTAGTGCTAAAATAAAAAACAAGAATGCATAATTATTAGACTCTAAAACTGACTTCCTGCGTCGGTTGGTTTCCAGGGAGAACTTGCGAGCTTGGACTCTGCATAACTTCTGCTCTTCAGCCAAAAGTTGTCTCTCATCTTTGAAGCGTCCATCAGCTCCCATCATTGGATTTCTGGCAGTGAGCAGCTAAGGAGAACAGCCTTATGACAGTGGTTACCGGTAGATTACAGAACAGGTTTAGGGCCACACGTGAAATTTATTTTATGAGTTTGGACTTTTTTTTTTAATGCCAGAATTCTGACTTTAATTTCACAATTTTGAAATCAGGTCAGAATTCTAAACATTAATTTCTGAATAAGAGGAGAGAGGAGGGATGTAGATATTGAGTCTATTGTCGGAGCGGAAGGCGGGAGACGAAGAAGAAGAACGTTCATTTATTTTTAATGGTTTGTTTTGAGAATATGGCCGAATCAGTTTAATTATAGTAGCGGCAGCCTCGTTATTACTTTACCCAATTTAAGTTCTTATTAAGGTTTGTGTGTTGAAGGTAGGTGGCAGCTTAGGCACGGGAGGCATTTCCACACACACCGATCAACCATAACATTATGACCATCTGCCTAATTTTGCCGCCAAAACAGCTCTGGCCCGTCGAGACATGGACTCCACTAGATATCTGAAGGTGTGCTGTGGTATCTGGCACCAAGACGTTAGCAGCGGCTCCTTTAAGTCCTGAAGGGGTGTACTTGGTCTGCAACCGTGTTTAGGTAGGTGGTACGTGTCAAAGTAACATCCACATGAATTGCAGGACCCAAGGTTTCCCAGCAGAATGTTGCCCAAAGCATCACACTGCCTCCACCGGCT
Source organism: Gadopsis marmoratus (assembly GCA_036023855.1). NCBI lineage: Eukaryota > Metazoa > Chordata > Actinopteri > Centrarchiformes > Percichthyidae > Gadopsis > Gadopsis marmoratus. The sequence goes on along the minus strand of JAVQJF010127370.1, from coordinate 11,121 downwards.
TGCCTTCTTCCCACAATGCATCCTGGTGCCATGTCTTCCCCAGGTATTGACGCACACGCACCCGGCCATCCACACGATCCACGTGATTCATCAGACCTGGCCACCTTCTTCCATTGTTCCGTGGTCCAGTTCTGCTCACGTAGCCATTGCAGGTGCTTTCGGCGGTGGACGGGGGGTCATCATGGGCACCCTGACCGGCCTGCAGCCCCATATGCAACAAACTGCGACGCTCAGTGTGTCCCGACACCTTTCTATCAGAAGCAGCATTAACCTTTTCAGCAGTTTGAGCTACAGAAGCTCTTCTCTTGGATCGGACCACACGGGCCAGCCTTCGCTCCCCACTCTCATCAATGATGATCACCTGTCAGTGGTCATAACGTTATGGCTGATCGGAGTATCTGGGTAGCAGGTGTAGGATGCCAGGCACTAGGAAGGGTTCATGTTTTGTTTAACAGGGCAAGAGAGGCTGCAGATGCTGTTGTTTGCCAGAATGGTGGGATAAACCATATGAAATGTGATGCTTGCCTGGACAATGGACTCATCTTTCCCTGTGCAAGATCCGACCCTTTGGTGCCTCCGTGGCCATTTGATTTTGAGATTTGATTTGTATTTTGTTTTATTGATCAGAGGACAAATCGCCACTGCAGTCAGATCTCTTAAAAAGTCATAATTATTAAAAAAAAAGTACGTACACACATATACACACACTGTATATATATATATATATATATATATAAATAAAAGTCAGAAATCTGAGAATCAGGAGTATGGGTAACTGTAAGGGTCAAACTTCACTTTGCGCCATGCAGGAGACAAACCCGACGCTGACCGAAAATGTCGGACGTAAGAGATTTTTTTTGCGTGTTCGAGGGGTCTCAGAGGAAGACGCCGTGTCATTAATGGAAGAGCAAAGGGTGAGTGAAACCCAAATATGCTGTCGGGTTTGGTGCCTGGCGTTTAGAAAAACGGGCAAAAGACGGGGACGTGAAGCGCAGACACCGGCTAGCTAACGCTGGTAGCACGTTCGTTAGCTAACGGCTGGACAGCGTATCGGCGTTGCGTTCAATGAACTTCACGCAACATGACGCTAATTGAATTGGCCCGCTGACGACGAACAATACAAAGCTGCTCAGCTGCAGAGAGAGACTCTGCCCACGACACGACTCCGTGAGTCAAAGGCTCATTTCGGCCAAACCGGAGCTTGTGACGGTCGAGACCGCGGAGGCACCAACCAAGGCCCCGTTTTGGTGACTTTTATCACGATTGTGTCGAGTTTACGTGACGTGGGGGTTTTACAAGCAGCAGCTACGCGACGGCGCCCCTCGCCGGCCACAGTCGGTAACGGCTCGCTGGTCTCAGTTCAGTGAAAAGACATCCGAAAAAAAAAAAAAAAAGATAGCGAACTCACCGCTCGTCTCCCAGCTGAACTGGACTTTGGTGGTTCAGCTCCCAGCTGCTAACTTGGTTTGTTGGCTCATTTTTTGTTTTTGTTTGTTTTAGCTAACGTCAGCTGCGCTCGGCGACTCATTCAACCATTTTCCGGGCGAAGATAAACTTTCAAATGAAATGTTGTAATCCGCATCGCAGCAACCGCTACTGGAGCATGACAGCCTCGCTGGTCGTTCTAGGAAAGTAATGGATAATCCGGCTGAGTTGTCACTCCTCTAGCTTCTTCCGTCTGTGTGTACAGTCCCTCCATGATGGCAACCGAGGACGCAGTTCCCTGACAACGGTGACCGTGGTAGTCACACCGGTCATGTCCAGCAGAGGGCGCAGGGCTCAAACCACGCATGCTTCCTTCAGGTACACCTGGCAGTGTCGTAATATACTTAACAGCACGGCGTAGATGAACACAAAGAGCTAAATTGAACACAACGAAGACAAATAAATGTTAAGTGGAAGGACTGAGAGGATTATACAAATAGGAGACCTAGTGCTATTAGGTTTTGGACGATGTATGAGCTTTAATTTTACAGTTATTAAAGTAAATTTGAGGAAAATGCTGCTTGTATGAAAGCACCTTTTTAATATTTAATATCTCAGCATTGCAATCAGTCATCAGTGATTTGTATGAATTTCTTATTTTGTTTTGTGGCCTATGACGAACATTATTTATGTTATTAAAACAGTTCTGTGCCCTCTTGCATGTTAAATACAGCATATATTTGGACAACTATATGTACACCATCATTTTAAATAGTTTGTATACTCATATTTTACATAGCTTAGGCTATATCTGATCAGGGATGACGCTTCTTATAAAATATAAAGGTGTGTTGTTATTACCTGTTACACTGAGTTAAAAGGATTTAGGGAAAAATCAGCTTTTTCCATATTATTTATGCCCTCCTATGGACAGGGGCCACTTCATCAAGTAATATATTTTCAAACACCATATATAGAGTAGTAATGGTGCCATTGCCTGCAGCCTGCAGAGTGATAATTACAAATAGTTATCAAGAAAATAATCCCATAGCCTTCTGCCTCAATTCATGGCACAACCAGTTAGGTCAGTGCAGTTTTGCCGTGCTTAAATCCTCTACTAGTATGACAAAGTACTTTAATATCTTCCCTTTTGGGTTTACCGGTTGCAGTTAAGCAAATTTAAATAGAGATATAAGCAGTTATATAATCTCAGAAACTGGACCCACATGTATTCAACAAATGCCAATATTCTAGGTTATAAAAACGCGCCGTAAAGCTGCTAGAAAACCGCCCACTGGGCGTGCAGAGGCAGCACCGTCACTATCGACACCCAAGGTGGGACGCAGGGTGAGAGTCAGTCTGACAGGTGGTGCAGAGGCTGACGTGAGTCGGGTAGGCACATCATGAGTTAGCTGGTCGCCTTTGGACGTAGTTTTTGGTCCCAACGACTGAATGAAGTGAAAGTGAAGTAATTTGGGACATCAATATTCTGTGAGGTGAGTGGACCACCCTGTTGGACCTTTTTAATATTGCTGTGAAACATTTAAGATCCATATCGAAGATAATGAAATTCCATGCCTCATTTCCACAAAAAAAAACCAATGAGAAATGTCGTGTTTGTTACTGTATTGGGGCCCAGTGTTTTCCTGTTTTTCGAATCTCCTAATGTGCCTCTGCTTCTTCTCTAGGGAAGAGATGTGACAGACCATTCGCTATGTTGTTCTCACATGCACACAGCTCACCTAATGATGTTAATCTCACAGTGCATCATTAAAGTAGTGACGTTACCACCAGTTCTGTAATCTGTCTTGTACATGTTTGGTTTTTTTTGTTGTTGTTTTTTTTGCTTTTCCTTCTGCCTTGAGGACAGTTACCTGACACGATGAAGAAGAGCAGCAGAACAAAACCAACGAGGCATTCTGAGAAAAACAGGCAGGTAAATCCACGTGGAGCAGCTGTCTGTGCCATTTTTAAAAAGGCAAATTGACATTTTGTAATGACATATTCATGGTCATACCAATTCCATTTTACTTGGGTTTTTCGCATCTTCCCGGGCTGAACAGCACGACACGATTTTCAAGTGATCTTGTCTCGGCTGTTATAGACTCGATTCTGCATGTGCTGCGTGCGCTCATCTCATCTTATTAACACTAATTGTGATTGAATGAAGGGACGTTGTCATCGTCTATCATCATTATCTGTGCTAAAGCAGTTAACTCCTGATATAAACACGTTATTCAAATGAAATTACTGAACAGAAAGTAGATTTACTTACCAATATAATTACTATTAAAAATGGTCACTGTCAAATGGCAGTATGGTCACAGTCTAATGAATGGAGGTAACGTAATACCTGAATCAATAAATAAACATTTACCACTGCACTAACCACCAAACACTTAATGACACTGTTGTGTAATATTCGAAAAATGCTAAATAAATTTGGCCAACCACCAGGCAGGGGCTGAGTAGAAGGGCCGTGCCAGGCCGTGAAATGAAGGAGAGCAGATGATGAGACGGTGGGTGGTGTCACACATGTAGTGCGAGTTATACTTCAGCCCGAGACCAGCTGTCCATTCACTCCTTAGGTCACAGCGGTCTCATTCCCACGGCCTTTTGCTTTGGGAATAGATGGAGCTGTTGTTCATTTACCTAAACCAGTAAACTAGTAGTAAAAGGTAATTCATCTGCTTAGAAAGAAATGAACAGTAAATTTGACTTATCCTGACATTTGTGTGATTTTACATTTGAGTGTTTATGTATCTTGGCACACATTTAGACAGATAAGCCATGCGATAATCAAATTCTATTATTTAAAATATGGTTGCCTGTGTTTAGGTGGAGCAATGAAGGGAGAGCCATGATGCTGCGACAGGTCGCGACCAAACCCCGGAGACAAGCTTTACGGGGAGCTGGTTACCTGTGTCACGCTCATGCCTCCTCCTCGCTTTCCATGACAGAGGAACTGTTCTTAGATGCTGCAGAATATGGAAATATTCCTGAAGTGAGGCGGATGCTAGAGGAGCTGCCAGACGTCGATGTCAACTGTGTGGACTACATGGGCCAGAATGCGTTGCAGCTGGCAGTTGCCAATGAGCATTTAGAGGTGACTAAGCTCCTACTTAGGAAGAAAGACCTCGCTAGAATAGGAGATGCTTTGATGTTGGCCATCAGTAAAGGCTACACCCGTATAGTGGAGGCCATACTGAGCCATCAGGCCTTTGCAGACGGTCAGAGGCTGACTAATAGTCCCGGCCAGGCGGAGACACATGATGACTTCTTTGCATATGATGAGGATGGCACACGCTTCTCTCACGACATCACCCCTGTCATCCTGGCTTCCCAGTGCCACGAGTATGAAGTCGTGCATATACTTCTCATGAAGGGGGCGCGCATTGAGCGGCCCCATGACTACTTCTGCCAGTGCAGCATCTGCAGTGAGCAGCAGAGGCATGACTCATTTAGCCATTCACAATCCCGCATCAATGCATATAAAGGTTTGGCCAGTCCGGCGTATCTGTCCCTCTCCAACGAAGACCCGGTGATGGCAGCTCTGGAGCTGGGCAATGAGCTTGCAGTTCTGGCCAACATTGAGAAGGAGTTCAAGGTACAGTATTTAAGTTAAATTAAATTTTCTATAGCTGTTGATAAAACAATTGCAGGCTGCAAATAGGTTTGTTTTTATGCTATTAGTAATACATAGATGCATAAGAATAAGGCGCTACAGATGTTGTGTTGTCTGCTACAGAATGATTACAAGAAACTATCCATGCAGTGTAAAGACTTTGTGGTGGGACTCCTGGATTTGTGTCGAAACACAGAGGAAGTGAAGGCCATCTTAAACGGGGACACTGAATCAAGTCAAAGCTCCGAAACCTTTGGCAGACAAAACCTTATCCGGTTGAAACTTGCAATAAAATATGAAGTTAAAAAGGTAAGCATGTGAGAAAAGCACATTCATTTTTAAAGGGTTAGAAGCTGATGCACTTGTTTTTCTACTCAACGTTGTGTTTTTCTTGCACTCTTTCTGTCTCATACACGCCAAACACAATTACCGCCACTGGAGCAGTTTGTGGCACATCCGAACTGCCAACAGCAACTCCTCTCTATCTGGTACGAGAACTTGTCTGGACTACGGCAGCAAACCACAGCAGTTAAGATCCTTCTTGTCCTTGGTGTAGCTGTCGGGTTGCCTGTCCTGGCCTTTATGTACTGGATAGCACCATCAAGTAAGGTTAGTCACAAAAAAAAAAAGTTCATGCACTGTTTTAACCTAACACTTAGATTATGCATTCGTTGTCTTTAATTTTTAGGAAAGGTTTTAAACACTTTCAACAGCTAACATTTGAGCGAACCTGGACTTACATTTGACATGACATGTAGCTAATGCATTAGCCTCAGAAACTGTAGAAGGTAATGATATGTCAGAATGCTCCTGGACTCAAGTTTCTTCCCCAGGTGTGGGTTACAGGTTCAGTTACTGTTGAGTTTCGTTCTGCATTTTAACATGCTGCTGCCGCCTACTGCTACATGGAAGACATTTTAGTGTTTTGGTCTTAAGCTTTGATTAATCTCTCACTTTGTGCAGAGCTCAAACTCTATGAGAAGCTCCAAACAATGTTAATAACAATGACAACGTTCTGTCTGCCATTCCCCGACTTGTGTCAGTTAGGGAAGCTCATGTGTGGACCCTTCCTGAAGTTTGTAGCCCACGCAGCTTCCTTTATGATATTTCTTTGCCTACTGGTCCTGAACGCGTCCGACCGGTTTGATGGAACATCGCTGCTGCCCAACATGACCACCCACGATCACCCCTCGCAACTGTTCCGTATGAAGACCACCCCCTTCACCTGGATGGAGATTCTCATCATATCCTGGGTCATAGGTAACTCGTGTGAACGTGTGTACGCACACAACTAGCTTTCAAATCCTTTTTCTGTCACGTTAAAATATGTTTTCATTATGTTCTTTTATGGCTCTCCCATCTTTCTGACCCAGTCTTGTCTACTTGTCATAGTTGGGGGTCAAGCTCCCGCACCTTTACAACTACATCACTCTGCTGTGCATGCAGGGCCAAGGCTATTACAAGTCACTGAGGAGTTACGAATCCCCAAACATTTATCATCATAGGAAACTGCGCACGTAGATAATTAAGTATTCTTACCACATGTACCGTAATAAATCAGACTGACTTTCCAAAGACAGAAAAGGCAAGGTCACACTTTCACTAGCTCTACAGACTTTGGCTCTACATGCATGCTTTGTAGTGTGCATCAGTAACTATCATTTCAAGCCTTATTTATCACGTTTGTACACGTTCAAATCAATTATTTCATTTTAGAGAGAAACAGTGTGACTATCAACCAAATTTGTGATATATATATATATATATATATATATTTATTTATTTTTTTTTTATTTTTTTATTTTTTCTTTTCCTACAGGAAAGATCTGGGAAAAATGTAAAGATATTTGGATGCAGGACGTCCGGGAATACATGTCAGAACCCTGGAACCTTCTTGACTTTAGTATATTGGCCATTTTTATGACCTCTTTCATTGCCAGATTAATGGCTTTCTGGCATGCATATGCTGCCCAGTGTTATGTTGACGAGCACTATACTGGCCTGTCCAACATGACCTTGTTGCCCTTTGAGATACAGTATTTCCAGCTGGGTAAGTTTATAAGTAATTGTTTTTTTTTTAACATCTAAGACATTGTTATTAAAAGAGCATTTCCCATTAAAATCTAGGTTGCATAAAATGAAGGGATAATTTTTCTTCATTGCTTCAAAAATACGTGATTTGTACGTGAAAACCTACTTGGCAATAAACCTGATTCTGATGTGTTTTGGCAAATTCATTATCAAAATACACAGGCCTTGTGAATCGTGTAGTTCCTTGTGAGGGTTCTCTACACAGGTAGCTGTTTAAATGGCGTGAAAGTTAACTGAATGAAAACGGTCACATTCTGCATTTGTTTTTCAGCTCGCGTCAACTGGATGCCCTCGGATCCGCAGCTTATTTCTGAAGGCCTCTATGCGATTGCAGTTGTGTTGAGTTTCTCTCGCATTGCATACATCCTGCCTGCCAACGAGAGCTTCGGGCCTCTGCAGATCTCGCTGGGAAGAACAGTAAAAGACATCTTTAAGTTCATGGTGATTTTCATTACAGTTTTTGTAGCTTTCATGGTGGGAATGTTCAATCTGTACTCGTACTACCTTGGAGCCAAGCACAACGACGCCTTTACAACGTGAGTGTGTTGATTATAGATTGTTGCAATAACGCAGTTTTGCCTGCAAAAGCTTGAAAGATGGCTACATATCTTCCAATTGTGCTTTTGGATACAATCCGTGTTGCATTAAAATGATGTAAGACTAACACATTGGTTGCGCTATGCTAATTTAATTCCCATCTCTCCATTCCCCCAGGCTCGAAGAGAGTTTTAAAACATTATTTTGGGCCATCTTTGGCTTGTCGGAGGTGAAATCAGTGGTCATTAACATCGACCATAAGTTCATTGAGAATATTGGCTATGTTCTGTACGGGGTGTACAACATCATCATGGTGATTGTCTTGCTGAATATGCTCATTGCCATGTTCAACAGCTCCTTCCAAGAAATTGAGGTATGTCTGAACCGTCCACATTTTTTAAATTAGTATATTTTGCTTACTATCAGCGAGAGTAACGGCCGTTTTTGTTGCAAGATCATAACTGCTTTGGAGTAATTTCATTTCACAAAACTGGCAGTTGGAGTAGTTTCAGTCCAGTTTTGTATACCTGCTGTGAATTTGGTTTAATGCTGCATATTTAATGAAGAAATGTAGACAATTAGGTGGAAGTTGCGCATTAGAAACTAAATACTCACCTGTCGCCCATCAAATGTTTCCCCTTCTTACCATTTCGTCTGTTGGTGCAGGATGATGCTGATGTAGAGTGGAAGTTTGCCCGAACTAAGCTCTGGTTCTCGTACTTCGACCACGATGGCACACTTCCTGTGCCCTTCAACCTCATACCCAGCCCCGTGTCTGTCGTCTCTCTCTTGCTGGGGATAAGGGAGTCACTCTGGGACGTACTTCAAGGCAAAAGCAAAGACAATACAAATGATGAGATGGAGCTTAACAAGGTCAGCGGTCAGCTGTGGACGCAAATGATGCGTCAAGCAAGGAAATGGCCAAATCCGTTTAGTTGAATGCAACTGGATGGCTAGAGACATTTATAATACCCCTGGTGACGTTTACCTATATATGCTTTTGATGCAGGTCTACAGGGCCCTCTTGTGTCACGTTTATAAGTTGCAGGTGTAAGCGTGTCCCTTAAAAGCATGTTTCAGAATAAGCATGACTTTTTCCTCTTTTTTTTGTTGTTGTTTCTGATCTTAGTTGAGGCAGCAGGAAGATCCGAGTGCGGAAGCATCGCTTTGTCCAACACGTCACCAAGTAAAGTCATTTTCACTTCTTAAAACGGATTAACCCGCTAATAACTGAGCTGTTGAGTTGACAGGCAGCTGCTCTACTTTTTTTCCTCTTAACTCTAGATTTCTAGGTGCAGTCATTCATCGGTTTTGAGATTAAAATCTTCTCTTCCGTATTACAGAAGACAATGAATCGCCTCATCAAACGATACGTCCTGAAAGCACGGAGGGATAAAGACAACGATGACGTGCACGAAGGCGAGTTGGGCAGTTTGGTTCCGGATCCAGTGCTTTTCACTGTCCGGGTCGCCAAAACACGCGTCTGACGCCGTCTGTCGCTCCACTTTGGCCACAGGTGAGCTGACAGAGGTCAAACAGGACATCTCCAGTCTCCGCTGCGAGCTGCTGGAAAGGGGGAACCGCGACACGGAGACGCTGGGACGGCTCATCGGGCGGCTGGGAGAAGTCATCCGCGTCCGGGGCAAAGAAGAGCAGGAGAGCGAGCGGGCTGTTCCTCCGTAAATGTCACCGTCAGGAATGTTATGTACCGGAGAACGCTGCATTCTGCTCGTTCAGTCGGGGTCAATGTGCCCTTTATGATGTCACACACGTTTTTTGGACAGAAACCTACGTGACAAACATGCGTATCCTGTATTTTTAATTCTAAAAAAAAAAAAAAACACGGTTCACGCTTTTTGTTCTTTAGTGTAAACGCATCGCTTTGGGAGGCGACTCTTCAAACTCTGCATCTGTACGGTTTCTCTCACTGTGGCACCGCTGGAACTGTTCTCCCTGTTGCACAGGCTCGGTTACGCAAATGTGCACTACTGACTGCTAACGTATGATGGCGCTGCCCGTTACCAGATATTTATATGGCTTGATTTCAAGGCGATTTTTCCCCATCTGGAGCAGAAAAGCAGTTCAGATAAAAAAAAGAAAGCGTTTGTCTGGACGTGTCAGTGGCAGGACTGTTGTAAGTCAGACGTAACATAAAAATAAATGAACGCTTGTTGGTAATAACCGTCCTCAGAGCGTCCTGTGAACCTGAACGTATTAGATCATTACCTTTTAACGGAACTCTTTTGACTTTTTTTTTTTTCCAAACGAGACATTAACCTTTTCACTTCTGTTGCATTTTGTTGAAACGATCACTTAGCGTATAAAGCGCAATGAATGTTATTAAAATCAATGACGTCAGAGGGTTTATGGATTTTTTTGTTTTTTGTTTTGTTGAAGTGGTTGGCAGCAGATGCTGCGGTGCTCGCTCACGCTTGCTGTGAAGAATGTCTGGGAACAGTGTGACCTGCCAGGTAGACAAACAGCTCACCTCCATCTGCAGTCAGGCCAGCAGAGGAGAAAGTCCCCGAGTACAGCTTCTGTGAAGTACTTATACCAACGAACACTAAGGGACCTAACGCTGCATTTTTCAGCAACGCTGATAAAATAACCAAAGACAATGAGGCCCAGTAAAATTCCCATCCACCCCGTCTTGACTACAATATAAATTAGATGTTTTTTTTCTCTTTAAACTAGTAGAAGATGGGATCACCACGGGCGTCACAGTTACAGATTACAGCCTTGTCTGAGCGCTGGGCCATTACGCCATTCGAAGAACACGTCGTGTACGTGTAAGTTATCCAAGAACTATGCGGGCCACAGCATGAGAATCCCCTCTGATATCGAGCAGATGACGCACGACAGAGGGGCCAAGGCCTGTGTGTGCGAGCATCATAAGGACGGGCATCAACAACACCCAGCCTCGGCTGATTAACTTGAACAGGATAACAGAAATGGAAATTAGGGTACAGAGGAGGCGGGGGTGCCGTCCTGACACGCTGTCCGTAATAAGCGCAGAGGATGCACAGAGGTAAATATTCGTCACATGCTCATTTGGTCAGATATGCAGCAGGAGCATGATGCTTGAACTGAGAGCTCGAATAGATGCAAATGTGCCAAATGGGAAAGTTCAGAAGAGGAACTGACGGAAAACATTACAAATGACACTTTGCAGGAAACAAACACTTGGCAACTTTTGATCTCACGACAGCTCACTGCCACTATTGGATGGCGTGTAAAGTGGTAAATAAAGCTTGAAAGCACAAACGGCACATTTGGGACAGACACCATGCGACGCCCGTTCTCATGGCTGAAAGAGATGCTGCTCTGACTCCATGCTGAACTCTGCAGGGCTGCTGGGGGCGGGGGCGGGGGGGGGGGGGGGGGGTTTATGTGGTGGTTAAAAACAAAGTGTCACCACAGGGGGTTTGCCACCACTTAACCAG
>JAVQJF010127366.1:0-18208 GCA_036023855.1 Gadopsis marmoratus | reverse complement strand
AAAACATCAAAGTGTGTGTGTGTGTGTGTGTGTGTGTGTGTGTGTGTGTGTGTGTGTGTGTGTGTGTGTGTATGTGTGTATATATATATATATATATATATATGTACAATAAATATTTTGCTGCTGAGTGTGAACCTATAATAGAAAATTCCTGCTTCAACCATAGCGTCGCCTCCTAAAATGGGAAGTGCATGTTGTGCTTTTCCTTTGAGCGGCAATCTCTGCTGGCCATATTGCGGCTGCTGAAAAGAGAACCGATTCAGGATGCAGTCGTCCTTTGTATCTGCTGACTTTAACATGTCTGGTAGCCTGGAGCACATTCAGTGAATACAGATACTGAGGTTATTAAAAGGCACAAATATTCCCAGGTCCTAAACTTTATAACCAGTCTTGTCAAGATGCTCACAATGCCTTACTATGAACAACCTGGGTGCAGCCTCATTTGAAACTACTGCAGTACACTATTGTATTTGAGTGCTTCCACTGATAAAAATGTCCATATTAACCACAATATAAATTTGGCATATTCATGATCTAAATTAATACTTCTCTACCACAGCACATATGGCATATTGGTGCTAGAATAGTATTTAAATGAACTGTTTGGGTGCTTCCACCATATATGCATTAGTATTTCAGAGCAGCACTAAAGTTTAAATGAGCTCCTCACAGCCTGTCAGGAAGGGGACATCTTATCTGTAAAACAAGGACATCAAGGACTTGAAGAGACTGCATGCTCTGCCTTCGTTTAAGATGATTTATGGAGCCATTATAGTGTTGTTTTAGCTCTCTACTCAGTTGCTCTCCATTGAAAAGAAAGTGAAATCTGCAACCGCAAAATGACAATTTCACCCTCAATAGCTACCATACATCCACATAATGAAACTTTAGTCAGAGTTTGGTCAAACCATACAGCTGCTCGTTAGCAGCAGTGTGGTCTGAATGAACCAAGTCAGTCTTCATTGATAGAGTCTCTTACTTGCGACTAGACACTCGTCCTCCAGTTGCCTGAAGAACACAGTGACTTTGTCCAAGTCCAGCAGGGCCGCCTTGGTGTCTTCCAGCATGGTCCGCTCCTCTTTCTGCAGGAGGAGAGAAAGAAGGCTCAGAGGTTGCACCAGGAAGAGAGCTTTGATAGTTGTAAGACAGCTGCATGGCTTGAAAACCATAAAAACTCAGAACAATTTACAAAAATGGATACAACAGGACACCCACTACACTTTGATGTTTGCTTAAATCTGCATCAGGTAAGACTTCTTAAACAACTTATGAAGTTGCATCTCAAAGTGGGGCTTCAATAGGAAACCCGTTGGTTTGCCCTTCTTTTCAAATGAAAACAGAAACTCTGTCCTCACCAGGTGTGGTGCTAGTGTGGACTGGAAGTGCAGCAGCACACCAATGACAGATATTTGCTCGAGCCACTTGCGGCTGGACTCTTTGCCGTCTTCCTGGTACTCTCCGGCATTGTTGAACCGTGACCGCAATGCCGCCAATAGCTGCTCCGCCAGAGTGCACAGGGCGCCTGTCGCTGCCTGGCAGAAGATCACATCCCGTCGCAGCTGCAGAGATGTGTCTGGTGTTGGAGAGTGCAGAATTTTGATGTCAGAGTGTGATATTCAGGGGGTACAACGAGGGTAAGGCATCCCAACCTCCCACTGTAAGCTTCCTCATTACACGTCCTGTAGTCGCTCCAATACATATACTTTATTCCATTAATCTGGATCCCCTGAGAAGGTAACTCCCTCTAACTAGCACCATATGCCACTGCGCACAGTTCAAAGTGACGAGAGCATCATGTGATTTGACAACAACCCTCATTCCTGCTCAAAGACACAGGACTATTGGCATCAACCTGATATCATCTCATCAAAAAAGAACTATTATACTGGAAACTAAACAAATGTAAAAATCTGCTTCATCTTCTTTAATAAAGCAGATGTGGTGACATTAAAACACACTTGGTATAGGGCTATTGTATCAGGCTGTTTGTTATTAATAGTGGACATGCATTGTTTCAAATGTGACAAACTGGAATTCAACATTTTATGAGGGTGTATTTTTATTTTCTTTTAAAGATTTGTGTACATGACATTTTAAATAAATATATTTGTTACAATTTAATAATCTTTTGAAGATTTTTGAGGACCTGCAGATGTCCTAATGTAGAACTGGCTGCATTGTCTGATGATGGATGAGCTCATTTGCAAAGAGTTCCAAACTGTGGGAATCGTTTGAAATACTCCAGTTATGAGGCCTTCCCTGCTGCTTGAGACTGAAATCCTGCGAGTGATTTGTGCCCCCTCTCTTGAGCGGTCTTCTGGTCATTTTATGGAAAATGAGTACTGGGTTTTATTTAGTTTGATTATTCGCTGCCACCTTGAGCTGAATGCGAACTGGTTTCTATTCAACACTGACAGGTTACTTTACCTGTGCACTTAAGCAGAGCCAGGAGAAGCTGGTTCTTTCCATCTGTAGAGGCAGAAGGAAAAGAAGATGGAATGACTGATTGCAGCTGTATACAATCACATGTACGCGCGTATGCGTGTGTGTTCCACTAACCATCCACAAATCTCTGCAGGCTCTCCACCAGGGTTTTGATGGAGTTGGGCAGGTTCCAAGGGTCCTCCTGGATGTTCTTATGGATAATGTAACGACAACGAACCGTCCAGTCTTCCGTTTGCCGGAACTCTGTTCACATAAGACCCCAAAATGTGTGAGTGTGTTTGTCTATGGGTTGTGTAACAGCTTTTTTGTACTTTTTTCATAATCATTTTTCATATCTCAGTCAGTTTTCTAATCATGCAGTACTTGTTTTATCTTTCTTTATACTTATGCTCATCATTATGAACTAAAGCAAATCCTTGTATGTGTAAACCTGCATGGCAATCAACATGATACTGTAGTGTGACGGCACACCCTCTCACCTTTCAAGCAGTAAATAACACACACCCACATAAATGTGTACCTGGTTGGCTGTGGTCAGAGTAAAAGTGCTTGGTCTCCTCACAAGCCTTGGCCATGACAGCTCCTTTGAGTAGGCTGTTGATGGAGTCAACCTGTGTGCAGAAATAAAAGAACACACACACAAAGAAAGATTGTAAGGTAATCCGTGTCTCTTCCTTTATTCTTCTAACTCCCTCCTTTTTTTCTGTGTCATTCAAATACACACACACATGCTCACAACTCTGCGATAGCTTCAGGCAAATGTCTTTCAGCATCAACAACAGGCTTGTGTTTTCCGGCCCCCCTGAGCTGCTGTTTACATGTGGAAAGAACTATAGCAGTGAAAGTGAGCGCACACCACGGGGGAGTCAGAGGACATCAAATGCCGGTAAGAGGAGATGAAAAGATGGATGGATGTCTTTAACGTCGTCCATATATCAGTGTGAGTCTGTCTGTGTGTGTGTGTGTCTGTGAGGGAGTGAGTGAGGGAGAAAGAGGGGTGTAAAGAGAGGAAGAAAGGAGATCAAGTAAAAGATTACAGAGAAACCCAGGATCCTGACCAGAGGACGTTGAGCTCCATGAGGTAACTCAGTCCAGATGTGGACTGATTACAATCACAATCATCTTTTCCAAAAAGGTTTGGCGGTGAAGGCGGAGGTTCAGTGCTGATATGTGTGTGTGTGTGCTCCTGTTTCAATATCTTTCCGTTTTAAATCTGATTTAATAGTTCAATATTCTCAGTTAGTCCTCACTATTTCTAAGGTGTAGTTTTTGAATACAGATTTCTACTTTGTTAAAATCAGGATTAGACTGAGATTAGGGTTTGGGGAAGCGGTTGGTGACTACCACATAAAACTTTTTAAAATAAATGTACCAATTACTGCAAACTGAACCCCAGAACTAACCTGGTTGAAAAGGTGCTCGAGGCAGCCATGCAGCTTGTCCTGCTTGTCCGAGGGAATCCTCATGTCACACGGCAGCTCATCTCCTAGCAGCCAAGAACAAAAAAAGGTGAGGAGAAATCACACGTTTGGAGACCAGCGTTCATTTTATTTGACCATGTGCACTCATTAAACACGTTTCTATCCATCTGTTTTAATGTAAAGTCTGAGGTGTCAAATTAGAGAGGACGAAGGCTAATAAACCATTTCAATAGAACGTCGCATAATCTAGCATGGGCTGCTTATCACTTAATGCTGATGAACAGCAGTGGACAGATACTTGGCTTGCAGCACTGAAATGTGGCTGCAGGGGTTGTGAAATGTTGTGAAATATCTGACCACAGTCACCTCCAAGAAATATCTACAGCACAAACTCAAATCTCTGTTTTGGCATTCTGAAAGCATGACATATGATAAACATCATCACAAACTAAGGAGGAATCACAAGTTGGCAGCCACCAAACTATTATAATGTGAACATCCATCATTTCTTGTCTCCGTTTGACACTCGGGAATACATGCATTTGCTTCAGCCTAGCTTTACAGTGACTGGACAGTGATGCGTGTTTTCTCGTGTCAGCTCTTTGGAGTACAAAACAATAGAACATGTGTCACTGTAGATGAAAGGACAGATATTCTAGTGAGAGGTCACATGGGTGAAAACATCAAAATGTTCAGCTCTGTATGAAGAGAGAAAAAAAAACTACATTTACAGATGGATGGAGAAGTTGCATGTCCTTTTTCTTTACCTGATCCCATCTCATCACTCCCCAGGTAAGAGCTGTTACTCCGCACGCTGGTGTAGGACAGGACTGAGTCTCTGTTGCTGTTGCATTCACTGAAATGATACACATACACACAAATGCACACGGTTAATATATATTATAAAGCAAAGGGCTCATTCCATTCTTAAACCACAGAGAGGATTTGGAAAGCTGTGTCTTGTAATTATGCTGCCAAATAATCCTTCTGATTGTAAATGCCTTTCCTGATTTACAGTATGTGAGACCAAATGTAATTAAATGTTTCTCACAGCAACATCCACCACTGGTTTACACAGAGAAGCATTCAGTAATATGTAGCTGCAGTAGAGGGCCAGACATCTGACTGATGATAAATGTGTACATTTGAGTGAAACGGAGCTCACCCATTTATACAAACACTTTTATATACACGGTATTTGCTGCCAGTGTGTCGGAGGTCAGTTGTCAGTATATTCCTTCGTACTGGTGTATGTGTGCAGAGAACGTCAACCTGCCCGAGACCGTTTTGTTAAATGACATTGTGGTATTTATAGTCATAAGTCTACGTGATTCAACATGATTACCGAGAGCACGTGGAAGATTTATGTGGCTCAAATTATACATCTTTTCAAGTGAGCACGCTTGCTCTGAATGATTCAGAAGCTGAATTACCATGACAAATGGTCTATGAGCGACTATGAGCTACAAAACGACAACGCTGGCTTTGTCTTCCTCTGCTATTACCCGACTTGGCTAGATGACAAAGTGGGGGGTAGGGGGTGGATATCACCTGCTGGGTCTCTAAATGTGTGTGAATGTGTGTTTGTGGTGGCAGGGAGGATTGGCTCCCTCAGAGCTGCTACAATTATTAGGAGAGAGTTAATATAACCATCTTTTAGTAGTTTGGCTTGAATTCTCTGCTGGCTTTCATTCTCACACACACACACAATGTTACACTCATACTAATATGTGTGGATGCAGTAGTAAATCAAGTAAACGGTTTTTTTTTCATTGTACTCTTTTGGAGGAAAATCCAGATCCACTCCCTCCAATAGTACTTCAGTCCTCAATTTAATTCTCTCTTTATTTGTTGCTTAATATACACACACAGTTCTCTCTCCCTGTGTGTCTTGTATTATTTCCCTTCTGGTTATCTGCTTCTGCACGGGGAGTTGTGCCTTCCAATTGAATTCAGAGACATACACACTGTCACAGACACAGACACACAGACACAGACACACACACAAAAAGGTGATTTCCAAATTCAGCCCTAAGCCTCCCGCCAAAAAGTATGAGCACCACTGTGACAATTATCCTGCTTGTATTAGCAGATCTGGCCTAACGTTGATGTAGCTACTATTCATTTGTAGTCTTGGCTAGCTTTCTTTGTATTGCAGCTAGTTGCTCATAGTTAATGGTGTTAACGTTGTTTTCGGCAACTTTCTGCTTTAGATTCACCCCCCACATCTACAATGACATCTGGGAACCAACACTGGAGAAGCTGTGCCAAGCATGCTATATTTTGGTTCCTGTGAATTCCTCCACTGACTGCAGCACAAAGGATCTGGAGCTTATAAATGCCCATTTTCTCGACGTGGACTTCCTTGAAACACATCTGTGTCTGTTTTTTTGTGTATTTTCTTAAACTTTTAGATTTGTTATAGAGAATATATGTACCATATGTTTACAAAGTTTTCTATAGAAATAAATGATTTTAAAAATATATATTGTTTGTTGTCTTTTCATTTATTAAGTGTCAAAGTTAAGGCAGGCTGTGTTAAGTAGAACGGCCTTTTCTGTGTTGTTTTTGCATACATTTACTTTTGGGCCACCAAACATGTACTTTTGGCCACCAAATATAGGGGTTTGGTGGCCCGTGGGGCCAGTGCTTAAAAATATTAGAATCTATCCCTGTATTTTCTGGTTTGTTTTTTTACAAAATGTAAGATTTTGATTTACTATAACAGATCTTTTAGTTCTGTAACCTGCGCATCACTAGTGGCCAGATGAAATTCTGCCTTTGGCTATATCTGGTACGATACGTGTATTGTGCATTGTCCCTGCTAAGTAAAACAACAAATAAATTAAATTGGATCGATTCTGAGTAAGCTCTTGTTTAAAAGAAAACAGAAGAGACAAATACGACTATTTGAAATGTTAAGCGTTGAAGGAACCCAGTCACAAATCTGGACACACTCCACATATCTAAAATACAAGACAAAAGGTCTTAACAGTGCCCACCCCCCACCCCCACAAAGATGTATGACAGACACAATGTCCAGAGTTTAGAATAAACTAACTGAACTATGATTATACTCTTCTGTATTTGTCTTTGACCTCCTGTGTCTCTGTATGTGGAAGCCAGCCTCTTCTGTCCTTGTTCTCACATTATGTTCCTTACAAGCTGTACTTGGACAGTGACCTCCAACTGCCGAACTCTGCTTTGGTCTCTCACCACCTCAGGCTTTAATGTATGATTCTCTCAGCTAGACTCACCACCCACCTCTGAAACACAGTTGCACTTTTCATCACATCCAAAATTTCAGAAGTGGCATGATTCAGACACATTTGCTGTGCAGCCTTATACTGCTAGTGTTGTTTTCAACACTGGGCTTCAAAAACCTGAGCAAACACCTCATTGTGTGTGTGCCACACACACACAAGCCTACATTTTCCTTTACATTTTATTGCAATGAGGTAGTTTCATTTCACATGGCGTGGCCGGGACGTAATGACAGAGTGGGTGAGTAGGCCGCGCCCCAAGCATTTGGCTGTATTATACACCAGCCCACCACACCAACAACCAATAACTACATCTTAGTGGGTGGTGGAGGGTGGGGCTCAGCAAACGCGCGCGCGCGCGCACACACACACACAAACACACACAGAGAAACATCTGAATGAACTCACAACAAGCAGATGACATAACCAGATCTGACCAAAACATTTTGAAGTCATTTTTAGCCCTCGATCTCTGTTAAACATCTGGAACCAATTTTAGCCTCCTAAGGAGGGAAATGAGCAGCATTACAGATTTGTAGAGGAAAGATGGAGTTTGAATGCCATTCATGCTTTATAGTCCACAATTAGAAATCCAGGTGTGGACAAGGATGTCCCATGTCTCCTGTCTTGTGTTTTATGAAGATGCTCCTATACCAGTTAAAAAGAGCTTTTTTTCCCCCAAACATAAACAATTAATTGCTCTTCTTACCAGGTAGCTTATAGAGGAAAGAATGACAATGATTCTAGATAATTAAATTCAAATATCAGAAGTTTGAAGCCCTTATGGTCTCAGTTTGGAGATATCAGAATGTAACCTGGTACATTTGGTTATCAACTTGAGCAACTTCTGAAAGAGACGCAGCCTTTAACCATCACCTGTAGGAATCCCTGTAGCTCATTGTGTCATGACCAGAGTCCTCTTGGTCCTCTTCGTTCACCTTGAAGCAGACCCTTTTAATACCTCCTTGCTCCACCTTGTCCTGGTCGCAGCCATCCTCGCAGGGGGCCAGAGAGGGTGGCTGACCTGGCTCGTAAACAGGAGGGTCCCCACCCTCCCCTTGGAGTTGTGTGGGCTCGGTGATAGATGACAAGAGGCTAAAGGAAAATAAAGGGAGGTATTATTCCCACCATTAGATTTGAAAACACATTTAGCAAAATATGGCTAATGCTGTGGAGTCACCTTATAAGTGTTACCACACAATTTGTAGCAATTTTTTTACATTTAAAAATGTATTGATGGCTTTAAAATATAAAGCATTGGAAATAAATCCTTCACATAATCAAAACAAACATCTATTCATCCATACTGTCACACCCCTTCCCTTCCTCAGCACAGACACACAATATGGGTCTCTCTTTCTTGATGTTATCCTGGCCTCGCTCTCTGTTCCTGTACTGGCCCGGCCCATAAATATTTGGGGCCTGAAGAATGTTCCTTTTGTAAATCCTCAGCTTTAAACAAGGCAAAGGGCAGACAGACAAAGAGAGGCTGACAGAGCAGCCTCGGGCGGCTGGTGTTGGGATAATAGCTCCTAGCTTTTTATACAGAGATCTCTAAATGTCACTGTGAAGCCTACAAAAACAGTCTACTCACATATAAACAGCAGTGGAAAGCCAATATTTGATAACAGCACCAGCTGCTAGTGCTGAATATATTTTCTTAATGGATACGAGTAAACACTTTTCTTTTTATTTGATAGATGACACTTCATGGGGGGAATGGAATGGAATAGTCACTAAGAAATACCATTCAAAGGTAGGACATATTTACATTTAAATGAGGATCAGAACTTACACATCTATCTGAGCGACATACTGCCTCATCTCCCTTACAGCAACGTCCAGGCGACTGTACAAATAAATGTAAGCGTCCTGAGTCTCTGTGTCTTCCTGTTTGAGCAGGAAGCTCAGCCCGCCATCACCATGGCCCACTCGTCGACTGTCCATCAACCCCTCTCCTCCATCCACGGTCACCTCCCCGCTGCTGTCCGCCTCGTCCCCTTCCAGGCCAGAGCAGTTCCAGGAAGGAGCTCCCATGCTGGTCACACAGTGCTGAGTGTGGGACATGGGGTTCAGTTGTGCTGCAGGTGAGGAGAGGAGAACAACTAAATATTTGCAGTGGGTAAATGAAACAAACTTAACTCTTTTTTCCACAATTATATTAACCCCAGAAAAACAACTTCTTAAAAAGGGACACTTGTGCATCCTACTCTCGTGGTGCATATCAGTTGCATAACTGTTTACTTGGGTTGAATGCCAACCTAAGCTGCAATAATCTGAGACATCCCAAAACTGCAGACAGATCAAGTTCTTGCAATAAACCCAGAGAGGGTACCATTAGTACACAGTGAACACTACGATTAAATAAAGAGGCCTTATACATTTTATGTACAATCCACATATACATTTAAAACACAGTGTATGGTGCTAGAAGAGGAAACTTTGTATCACCTCAGGTAATAAACCTTGATTCTGTTTCTGATTGCAACATAAAGGCTTAAAGACCAGCGTCTGCCGCTAGGGAAAGCATCCCCATGGCTGCCGGCTGGTTGAGCCGACAGAACGCATACTGAAAAATACCAGAGCTGAGCATCGTGTCACTACTTTCCTGATGAGGACGAGGCACCCTGGGACAATGCAAGCAACGTCAGCAGTCTGTATTGCATTTGCATCTTTGCTGAGAGCTGAGCCTAAAGACTCTTAGTTAATATCAACCTATCAGAATAAGATTGAGCCAAATAGACAGAAGGCAGGACACTTCTTTATCTATGGATAAAGGATTTCTTAATAATTTGCCCTCTAAATGAAAGGATTTCCTTTCCACTCACTCTCTGCCATTTGACCTCTGCAGCAGCATTGAGTGAATGGCACACATTCCTACACCGCCTTGAGGCACACCATCTTTTTTGACATCGTTCATTCACTTCTCATGTCAATAATATGATTATGGCCCGGGGCTAAATTTAAGTCTTAATGGCAAACCACTCATCTTATTTTAATATGGGAATCCTTGTTGAGACCTTATGGCTACTGTGGGAGGCTGTGTTGACATTCCCTTCTGTGTGCTAGATTTAAATGGTCATGGAAGGCAAATGGTCAAAATGATCATTGAGCTGGTGTTAAGTGGGTTAAGCTGTATTATCATGAAGGAGATGGAGCTTAGTACAATCTCGGTCACACATCCACTGCTTATGCTTATGTCACTAATGACCAGATCTTATTGGATAGAGGTGTGTTCCCTCTACCTTGGTCGGGATCCAGGCCAAACAGGGAGTTCTTGCGCCCAAAGCGGATGCTGAATGCCCGGCCAGCAGTGGTAGTGCTCTTGGGATAGGAGACCTGCATGAAGTTAATGTGGCAGTTGGTGGGAACAAAGTCCATGCAGCCCAGCGCGTGAGAGCGAACGCCGGCCTGCCTGAAGGAGGGCCATGCCTTGTTCCTCAGCTCCATGGAAAACTGCGTGGAAAAGGGCAGAAATTATGGTGAGGAGGACACAGACATAGTTTGGTGAAAGACTGACAGGTCTAATATTGGTAGTGTGTGTTTATAATAAGATGGTGGCTAATATGTACACAATAACACAAAAAAGGCAGTGTTCAAACTATTTTCACATCCCACCAAAAAGGCTCTCGTAGGCATTATAAAAGCATTAAAAGGCATGGCTGTGAAGCCAGAAAGAAATATACTGGCAAGAAGAGAGATAACGCATCTTTTTTTGGTATAAATTGACATGAACCTGATTCCAGTCTGATTTCTTTGTGTTCAAGAGAGTGTAGAAAAGTGTCTTAGTACCTGCTGATAGCTGCTGATACGCCGCCGGATACTCTCCAGCTTGGTGTCACAGATTTGTCTGAACTCGTACTGAGGCATGGTAACTACTCGGTCGCTCTGGGAGATGAGCTGGCTGCAGTTACGAACAAAGAGGCTGTCATCACTAGAAAATGCCTCCAGGATCTACAGAGACAGGAAACATTGGTAAGGATGGATCACTCTTTATGTCTTGTGTCCCTGTGGTGCATTCTTTCCTCAGTATCAAATTTTAATCCAACAAACTTCACCTCATTCTCCCATTACTACCTTAGCAGTGAGGCTGAAGCAGCCTTTGGGCTCCACCATCTTCTCCAGGACGTGGCTCTTGATGCCGGCAGTGCTGACGTATTCATAGACGACGCCATGCTCCAGGTGGACATTATCTACCGTCATACTGACCAGAGGCAGTTCATCGGAAAGGCAAAGTCTGCCCAGCCGGTAGTCTGTTGAGCAGAATTGTCACTTGTATATAAACGTTGCACGCATTCAGAAGTCGTCATTTATATACAACATGAAGAATGTATCCAATGTTAAAAAAACAAACAAAAAAAACACACACACAAAAAAAAAAAGAATGTTGTGAATTCAGAGAAAAATACAACAGATGAAAATATTTTTCCAGAGGCAGAGTCGTGGCCTAAATTGTTATTGGCACGTCCAAGATGCAAAAGGAAAAAAGAAAAAAAATGTTGGAAGTACAAATAGTAACATTACAAATCCATTTGGTAATGACAAGTGTAAAAAAAGGTACACAGTGTACTGCACATCTGTCAACTGTGCTTACCCTGCCAGCACTGTAAGAAAAATTGGTCTATTGTATTGGTGTATTGTACATACACTGACACAGACTGTTACTAGATGACGTTCTACTGCCTGTATATAGCGTGCATGTGTCATTTTCAAACAGGTTTTCCATATCTAGGGCAAAATGACTCACTGCTGAATCCACTTTTCACTGACACAGTGGCTATTACCAAATTCAGAGCTAATCTGAAAATATCAATTCAGGGTGAACATGATTTTCTGATGTAATGTTTTTGGCAGCGACAGACTTTTTTGTTAACATAAAACCTGCAATCAACCTACAGACACAAAGCAGTTACAGTTTATATAAAGAAGGACACTTCCAAGCAACACTAATCCTGCTCCTGATCCTTTTATGACTGATGGGCCATGAATGAAACTCACTGCTCATAGTAATTGGCATTAACGCCGAGTAAAAAAACAAAACAAAAACAGAATTGTGATACTCTCTTGAATGATGCAGCATTGACTCCTTAATCAGAAGTGCTTTAATAGACTTTTAAATTCAAGCACAAAAAAAAAAAAAAAACCATTTCAGGGGGATGTTCGGTTGATTTCACCTTGTCCATTGGTGCCGTTCTCCTCGTCGTGGTCAGAGCCGTTCTCCACTGGATAAGGCCTGAAAGGGCTCTCCTCCGTCTCACCTGTACCGCTTTCTCTTTGTAGCTCTTCCACATCCTCAAATGCACGATATACCCACTGACACTGGGGGAAACAGAGGAGACAGAGTTGAACTGATATTAAGTATTACAGTAATGTGCAAAAAAGAAACAATAATAATTACTGGAATCAAAATGAGGAATTTAGGTAAGAGGTGTAGGCGAGATGGCGGCAGAGAAAAGAATAAAGAATGAGGAAATAGTTAAATTTAGCATTGTTCAAGTATGTGCTTTGTTTACAACCAAGCTGTAGATGTGGGCGCCCTTTATAAAGAGAATATGAAGGAAAGAATTTGACGTATTTCTACGTGTCCTGTGAACATGGGCACTTTTCACCTGACAAGGCATTCAGGACTGAGCAGTGCAGTCAGCCTCAACAACATCCTGGTAACTTATCTTGATGTTAAATGAACTAGAAAACATTTAATGGAACAAGATCAAAATAGGGCTGATCAGATCAGCCTGGTTAAGGGGATTTGCCAGAAGAGAAGGCCAGGCTCAATAAAACAAAAAAGAATAATGTGGTTTATACAGTAAGGACGACATCCTTCTCTGATTGCAAAAATACTCCCTGGAGCAATGGACGTCTGCTGTAGGAATGTTCAAACAACAAGACATGGGTTTTGCAGTTTGAATGTTGCATGAATCATGAAGGTGGAGTGTAAATACTAGCATCCAGTTATGACTATTTGGCAAAACACCTTCTTGGCAACAGGAATGGATAAATTCAGTGGAAAGAGACAAGATTTTTTATTTGATGCTTTGGGCAGAGTTTGTATCATGAGTTGAAAAATGTTTAACTCTCACTACAGGTGGCCTGCAGCGACAGCTAATAATTTATGTTTGAAATCACTCGACTACCCACTGTTGAAGCCAGGAACGTTTGTGAGATGAAGCCACTTGGGTTTCATACAGAGATGAACATTTAAAAGAGCAAGTGTGTTGCAAGGTCAGTGAAAAGCTTTTAATATGTTTGCTGTAGCCAAATCGAGCTAATCTTGTTTAATGCAAGATAAGATAGATAACCTTTTATTGATCCCCAGAGGGAAATTCACACGTTACACCAGCTCAACAGCATACAGAAATTAAAAAGGTAAGAAAAATATGTAATATAAAACAAGAAAAATCTCAGCGTATCATCTCAGAGCAGGAATGTCTGGGCCACTGAGGGTCTCTGGTCTGTGAGCTCATCAAATGTGAATTTAGTGAGATCTTCCACATTGTTGAATGATCCAGTAAATTACCATAAAAAGCTACAATGGATACTAAGCATGCTACTTTGTGGCATTACTTAGTTTGTAGTATAAATAAAGCGCTCAGGAAGTGCCCTGCTGGTACCGAAAGCCATAACAACACAAACAAGGACTGTAAAAACTCACTGGACACCATGTACAGAGGGGTTGATGTGGCTTGTTTGGAAATTACTCAGATTGTAGTCAGATTGTATTTCTTTAAAAAATACTCTTACTTAATACACTACAAAGCCTCCTCTAATGAAGAAAAGACTGTTTTCATGTGTCCCCTCACCACTTGTGGAGGCTCCTGGTGCTTGTTCTGAGCGGTGAAGTGCTCCAGGACCTCTTGGTAGTCACTGTGGTTGACATTGTTACCGTTGACCTTTAGGATGACCTGGCCAGGCTGAAGTCCCGCCCCGACCGCCTCCCAGCCTGCGTCAACACAGGATCAGAAGTCAAAGGTCACAGGGTAGTATGATTACAGTGGAATTATATACAATACATTGGGCTCTTATGAAAACTCTTTTCCAAAATGCTGTTAAAGTGCACAAGGTCATTTTCTATTAATTTGTTTTAAATCTTGCTTTGAACTCAATTCCCATATCTGTACATCGCATGCCCCCTTTTGTTCCTCCAGGAAAATAGAAAATTACTAGGTTCAGTGCTGTAACATGCTGTCCCAAGCTACTAATGGCTTTACAGCCTGGAAGTCCAATCAACACCTCCATCATCTTCCTCTCCTCTCTAAAAATACCAACGCTGGCACCACTTCCACCCAGGGTGCCAGCAATTACCAAATTCCAGGGCTATTTGACCAAAGCATGGACAGCATACGGTGGGGGGGGGGGACTTAGAAAGGGGAAGAAAAAAACCTACTAGAGACCCTGAATATCAGCTGGAACAACTGCTCCTCAAACAGGCGAAAGTGATACTAGACACTAGAAAAGCGAGAAAAGGAAATGTGGATGTGAATGTGGAGAGGGTGAGAAAGTGGATAGGTCCCCCTGCCATAATAAAGAAAAGTAAAACCATGAGATCTGATTCTTGGTTGCACCAAGCGCCTCCCTGTTAGTGTGTCCTCTCCTACTTCCTGTCTGGCCTACTACACATTGGGATTCATCCCTCTTTCAAACTAATTTTTAGTCTAGGCAGTGCAAACATCTGGAGGTTGTAAGGAGAGAGCAGGAGGAATGAGAACGTAGGAAAAAAGTGTGACTGTCTTTTTAGTTTAGCCATTACACTTTTAGCTCTGATCACAGAACATTGTGTGTGTGCAAATGTGTGTGTGTGTTTTAAAAAAAAGAGTTTAGTCTATTAGGGGTTTGAACCCGGACTGTCTGGCTGACAGGTGGCCATAAAAACCTAATAGAGGCTCACTAAAAGCAGAATGTAACAGGTGGTTCGAGGCTAGAGTTACCTCATCTTTCCTTTGAATTCACCCGGAATTATTGTCTTTCTGACACTTTTAAAGCATTTACTGGCACAGCTTCTAAAATAACAAGGTCAAATTCACACAAATCTGTCCACAGATCTCTAGTGCTGGGGTCATAAGCAAAATGTCGCTAAATTGATGTAATTTCATCTTCCTGGGAGCTGTGAACTGTTAAGCCACGCAGCAGATTACTTTTCCATTACACATACAAACTCATGGTATCCTTTCACCTTGAAAAACTATATTGCACATATATTGTGTCCTTCCTAATGTTAAACTCTCCACAAATGATAAAGGAAAACAGAATATAACAACAAAAAGTTTATATAGCAATGTTTTAACACAAAGTTTGGTTTGGGGAAAATCTTTTTTATTGGCTTTATTATTATTATTAAAACTTAAGTAGTCAATCTTTATCTTGCTAGGTATTCTCCACATTACTTTAAGAAATGGTAACACTGAAACTCATTCTACCCCTGAGTACTCAAGGCAAGTACTGTGGTGATCAATGTGTCTCCAGGGGTCAATCAGATTTGTCACTCACCTTTCCTGACAGCATGGACATGAGGAGGGGCAGATCCACAGAGTCTAAAGGATAGGCTGTCTGGGTTGTCAGGGATCTTCACAATCCTGGATGAGAAAAGACCAGTCAGACCAGTGTGCCCTGTGTATGTGTGTGTGTGTGTCTGCGCGTGTGCGTCTGTGCATTTTTCCTCACTCTTTGGCCTTGGTGGCAACCAACAGCCGCAGGGAGCGTCGTACGCAGAAGGCCTGGCTGATCATGGTTTCCACCTCTGAGAAGGCCCTGAGGAACAGCAGGTCCTCATTGATGGTGTAGATCTTCCTGCCCACCTGCAGGCCAGCCATCTGGACATACAGACAGGAGACAGAATTCAGTTATTTTTAGGTTGAACCGTAAGAGTTTCAGGTGGGGGCAAGGTTTCATTCATGAATTACCTCCCTAGTGTCACAGGGAGACCTAAACTGTTTATGGCATTAGGCTCAGATGAAGTATGATTATCTCACTGACTTGTGTGTAAGGCCCAGAATCAATTCCCTGTTCAGAATATGTGCTTCCACTGAGCACGGGCGAAAACAAACGAAAGAAAGCATAACAGAGAAAATCAGTGTGTACTGCTCTGTATTCACAGCCTGTTCAGTCTTGTCATATTTTCCCAGATATGGCTTTTTATGGAGGGAGTGCATATCAAGATTGGCTACTAGATATGATTAAGATGTATGATATTTACTCCTGATTTTACTGCCTGCTGGATTGCACGCATTTCCAGATTGAAGGGCGACTTTCAATATCCACAGTTATGCACATGTGAATACAGAGAGGAACTTTCTTTACATTTTTCTCTTAATGTGGCCATGTGTTTCTGCCTGCAACCAGTGGTGGTATGACTTATCAGATCTTGCCCTTTTTCTTGTATCAACTACATTCCGATCTGTCACAGTGCATGTTAGTTTGTGGAAATACAATAACAATTGCACAAACAAATACACATGCTCACAGTCTCAAACATCCTCAGGTTTTCATGGTCAGATATTGGCATCTAAAATCCCTTTTCAAATGACACAGCACAGCAGCCTGCTGCACGTCATTGAATGCAGTCATCTTGCACATCTTCGGTCACGTTGTGAGAATAATGCTGCCTCTGTGGGATCCTTGTGTGAGTCCAGTGTTCTGGGCACAGATCCGGTGGGGTGGCTCGGCTGAGCCGTGCCCTGACTCTGGATAACGGCCCGGGGTGGATGTAGGAACGACTGGGAGGAGCCATAGCCATCTGAATGTGGAAGGATGTATGTGTGTGTGATTATGCAGCAGGGGTCCTTGTCTCCACGTGACTTTCTATAATCGTATCATATAGTGAAAGAGCACTGTGTGTGTGTGTGCATGTGTGTTTCTCAGCCCTTTTCAGAACCCCATGGGAATCAGCTGAGCTTTATTCACTGTGCTGGCACACAGGCTGTGTCACAACTAGCAATCTTGTCATTGGGGGGCATGGGGGACATTGAGTATGAATAACAGAGTGAGAGAGGAATGGAGAGAAAAAGAGCAAGAGGGAGCAGAAGAGTGGGGGTTTACCGTGGTGGATGCAGGCAGAGGAGAGAATAGGAAAGATTATCCAGAGGGCAACTGAGGAGAAGAGCTATGTGGGCAAAAACTGAAATGAGTGAAATACCAGAAAGCGATGAGAGGACTTGAACCACAGGGACACGAGAGAAATTAGAGTAAAATCAAATGGCGAGTAGGCCAGATGTATGTCACCTGTCCAACAACCATTGGCTGACGTGGAGTGAAGGTAAAATCACAGGAAAAGAAAACAGTCTTGCGTTAGTTTTAGCATTAAGGTGTAAAACAACTGCTGTCATAGTATCCACAGATGTGACAAATGTAATTTTTACAGGTATCTCCTGAAGAAAACTACATGTTTACTAAAAAGAAACTCAATCATGTACATTCTTAAATGTTTTGTCACAACCACACTGGCATTTTAAATGGCTCTGGATTAGTAAAATGGTGTGTGTGTGTATGTTTTTGTGGAGGTGATGTGAGTAAGCATATATTATTAGCTCTGCAGCCAATCAGAGGTAAGACCTTCCAAAGGGAACTGAGGCAGACTGACAGCAGCCATCTAAACAGTAGACAGCCATTACCTACTGAAACTAATGCCCTGGGGCAGGAAGGAGAAACCGTGTGTGTGTGTGCACCATTACCTCAGCATGTGAGCCCCTTGTGACAGATTTCACCACAATGGCCTTGTTTTTCTCCTCAATCTCAAAGCCGTAGTCTTCTTCCTCTGGGTGGATCTAGCACAGAGAAAATCACCCAATTACTCTCACACTTACACTGGCGACTTTCTGTTGCAGTTAAATGTCTTTCTCTGGTTCAGTTTCATGAGTGAGCAAGTAGCAAAATAATTGTTATGACATATATTTAAATTAATTTTGTTTGCTTCACTATGCTCGGCTGCTATTTTGAACACCCTGTAAATATCCTGTAATTGATAGACCCCCGGTGGAGGCCAGCATGGCAACTGTGTCCCCATCGGTGTATGAATGTGGTGTGTGTGTCCCCTAAATGTCTGTTTGTCTGCCCTGCGATTGACTGGCGACCAGTCCAGGGTGTTTC
>JAVQJF010127328.1:0-23967 GCA_036023855.1 Gadopsis marmoratus | reverse complement strand
GACCAGTCCAGGGTGTTTCCTGCCTCTCGCCCAATGTTAGCTGGGATAGGCTCCAGCCCCCCCCTGCGACCCTTCGGGATAAGCAGTATGGATAATGAATGAATGAATGAATGAATGTTGTGGAAGCGAGTGCAATTGCTGTTTTGCCTACTTCACCACAGGCTCTCCTCTCTTCGTGCTTCATCGCTGGAACCAATATAACCACAAACATCGCCGGCACAGACGTGGATCTGTTGGTTTGATTTGGGCCTACTCCAAACCGGTGCGCACCCAAGTGATTTCTAATTATCATCACCGTAACGTATGAAGAGGTGAGCGGACTGCAGCACATTGGTAGCTGTCTCATTAAGTCCCGGAGCAGGAGAACGGTTTTACATGCAGTCTTGTTGAAAGAGCAATTAAACCTTGATGCCACTGCAGACTGTACTCTTTTCCAACAGTTTACATCATTAGGGCTCAAAGGTGCTTCACTCTGCCTGTGGGAACTAACTCCCAAGTCCTCGAAGCCATCTCATTTATCAAAAGGATGTTTGAATGTGCTTTGATTGCTCGCACAGTTTCAGAACAGGTGCAGACAAAAAAAAAAAAAAAAAAAGCCACGTTCTGCCATAAAATTGAAAATCCACTTACTGTCTAATGTGCCATTAGGATATTGAGTGTCAGCTGCTAAACTTTAGGGTGAAGCTATTTTTAAAAAGTCTGACACCTCAGTGAACATTTTTACACACACAACAAATGTGTGTTGCTACGAAGGTATTCAGAGAATGTAAAGCATTTGACGTGTAGTAAGTGGATAATCTGTGAGGGAACATTTTGCAGCTTTTTACACAACATTAACATTTTCTGAATGTTAATTTCATTCATTTGTGAGAATGGAAATGTACAACCTACCTAGAGTGGTGATGAACAACCAGTCTTAAACACAAATAAAAAAATCCTCTATGTCCTTCATAATATGACTATCACAACAACGTGTGCTTGCGCAAAGCCTAGCACAGGGTTCGTACAAAGCCTTGAAAGTTTGGAGAATGCCTCATTTTAATTTGATGTTTTCAAGGCTAGGAATATGATTGACTTTCACCATCTACACAAAAAGATGAAACAATCCTGTCATCAAATTTGTTGTCTCCGAGCATTTATAGTAACAATTTAGATGTGATGATAAAGTCTTCGAGAGTCTGGACATTTTTGGTTTAGGTACCTTGAAGATGCTTGAATATTGCTCTTTTAAAAGCTGTACAAATGACAAAATAAGCCCTGCACCAGCCACCTAGGTTACTGATATCATGAATGTCATAGTTTCAGAGAACGTTATCTGTGAGATCGTACTTAACCACCAAGATCCTTTAGACAAACATATTTACATACAGCCTCTGACAGAAGTCTGAGGAGGAACACTCACTCCATCTTCCTAACAACAGAAAATGTCTCAAAAGTGGCTTACTCACCCACTTCTGTGTGCATAAAAGCAACAAGTGTAAATGGTTGTTATTGATGATGCCTATTATAATTCAATAAGTCATCAGGAGATGTGTTGTATTATCCAGAGGGACTCAGAGAACGAAGAACATCAAGTGCTGAAACACAGAAAAGGTTTGCATGTGATTATGTCACTCCTTTAAACTTTGAGCTAAACGTGGATTCTTGTGTCATTTCTTACATCACAATAAAATGTTACCACCATAAATCTAAAGACCTGAATTCTCACAACCGTAATTATAGCAATTGTCATATCCCAAATGACCACATCGGCCTACTGCTGCTGCTTTTTGTAGTGGTTGTAGTGGTAAATTATACCTTTTTTTGGCTGATACCCAGCCACGGTAATTTTCACCTGCAGAACCCAACAGTGCTGAGGAGGGAGGCAAGCCTGAGAGGGGCAAAGCAAGGGTCGGGCACCACAACTGCCAAAACCAAGTCCTGATTCCAATCTGCCTCCTGTTTAGTCCTGAACTGTTTGTCATGAACTCTTATCCCAGTGTGTCCTCTTACATTCTGACCCGGTCTCTCTTTACTGTGTGCGTTATGTTGGCTGGCAATCACTAAAACGTTTAATGATAAGATCAACAAACGCAGCGCAAGGCAAGATCAGTGACAAATTCTTAGCGATGAAGGGGACATGACTCCTTAAACGACAACCTCAACCGATTTCCCCTCACAAGCATCAGAAAATGTAAAAGTAATGAATCATCTGGCGCTTTGCTACACGCACACACACACACACACACACACACACACACACACAGACACACACATCATCTTTGCTTTACCGTACATACTGAGACAGATTCAAATATACACTGATCAAGGTTGTATTGCAAGGTATGGTTACTGTGTAGTCAACCGGACAGTTTACCATGATGGGGTTTACTGAGCAAAATGAGGAACGGTTTAGGTAGATTGTAGAACATGGACATAATTCCAGGGGGCTGGAAAGTGTGATTGCGTGCAAAACACCTTGTGCTGACAGACAGCGTAAGATAAGTGCAACCCTGCAATAATGTTTCAGCAGTAATGCACATCATGGTTATAGAGGGCAGTGCAGGAATACATGTCAGACAGCTCCATGGTGAGTTTGTGTGGGTATATTGTAGGACCTTTTGGAATAAATTACTGAGAGAATGAGGTTATCATATTGGGCCAGTAGAGTCTTTTAAGGTGTTTTTATTTATTGTAGAAAAAGATGGCAATGCACATTTGGAATATAGATTTTAGTCAGTGCATTCCTCTGTCAAACGTCCAGCTCTATTTGTTTTCTGTCCGGCCTGAATGTGTGGGATCAGTGTCAGATTGCCACTGGGTAAAATTCTTGAAATTGTATTTCTAATTTGCTT
Source organism: Gadopsis marmoratus (assembly GCA_036023855.1). Taxonomy (NCBI): domain Eukaryota; kingdom Metazoa; phylum Chordata; class Actinopteri; order Centrarchiformes; family Percichthyidae; genus Gadopsis; species Gadopsis marmoratus. The sequence goes on along the minus strand of JAVQJF010127328.1, from coordinate 21,133 downwards.
ACTTGAGAGTTAATCATTTTTTAGATTTAAAGATAGATTATTACTAGGTTATTACAAAAGGCTTCATTTTAAAAGGCTCCAATGTCGCTTGGAAACAGCAACAATGGTTTTGCGTTGTTGTACAAGTGGAAGTAATTGTAGTTATTAAGAGATGTACAGCAGCTATAATAACACTGTATTTTGCATTTAAAGACTGCAATGGTTCATCAATAAAATGGAAATTCAACAGCACTAGCATGTTTTGCAGTCAAACAGCACCCTCAAATTCGCTTCTGTGACTGATAGCAGATAAAAACCAAGCGTAGACAACACAGGCGCACATCCATGCAGGTGCTGGTTGGCAGGCAGGCAGGAAGGAAGGAAGATAGGCAGCAGGTAACTGGCAGGTCCAGGTTCAGGAGACAGAAGCATCCAAAAAACAAGACAGCAACACAACACATTGAAATCACGAGTCCTGCAAACCAGGATGAACTGACACAGAACAAAGACAGGGAACCGGTACATATAGGGAGTAACTGATGAGGCAGTGAAGACACTTGGAATAATTAAAGGTCAAGCAAATGATTGTAACAGTGACCATGTGTGATGTGTGCGCACAGTGCGTGTATGTACACCTCATACAGTACATGCTCTGACACACTGCTAGTGGTCGTGGGTAACTATGATCAGGCATAATTTGTATTTAAAACACACAGAGAGCAATGACATTTCTGGGTCTTAGTTGTAGCGTTTCCTTGTTTCAATTAGATACCCAACGCATGGAAAGGAAAGGCCTTTCTTTCATGGTGAATTCAAACTTCAGGGGGTTAATGTTAAAGTTCTACAGCCTGCAGTTGTACCACAATGAGTATGTGATAAGATATCTAACATAAAATATAGCTTCTAGTAAATCAGTGGTCTTCGAGGCAGGACCGCCTGCAGGGTAATAGCCTATTTCGTTTTTCCTGGGCACGAGGTAACCTTATCCACAAGTTAATAATTTGTGGGTCCCACTCTGAGGACACAAAGCTGAATTGCACTGACCTGGTGGAAAGAGTCGGGTTAAAGGGTAGATATGGTTAAAGAACTTATTTAGAGGCAGTTAAAGTTAAGTAAATATGGATGTTTGATGCAAGGGATAAAGAAAAATAGGGCAGCCAGTAAACACTTTTCACCTTAAAGCTTTTCTGCCACTTATGGCCGCAAACTGACCAATGAAAAGGACGCATCCTTTTTCATGAAAAAAACAATTAAGTGCTCCTCCCATTAAACCATGTGTGGCAGGGAGGACCTAAAAGTCCAACTGAAATTAAATATAATTTTCTGTAAACCACTTGTCCTGTATTCTCCTGCGAGAAAAGAAATAAGAAACCTAAGAGGGAGACATTTATATTTAATATATTTGATATGTTAATATGTTTGATATGTTAATATGTTTCATGATGGCGCCCCCTAGTTTTGAATTAATTTGATGGGAAACCATTCCACTATCAGTCTACATAGATGGAGACCTTATTTCAATACAGCCAGTCAAACATGAATAGACCTTTTTTCTTCCTTTTAATGATAAAAAAAAAACTAGTAAAAATATGTTTAAAAAACATTTTCACTACAAAATTGGAGGACTAAATGATTTCAGTTGGACTTTAAGAGCCTCTGGCTAAATGCTAACGTCAGCATGCAAACTTTGTCTTCATGAGCATGTTTGCATGCTGACGTTTATCAGGTATAACATCATAGTTTAGCATGTTAGCGTGTTAACGTCTGCTAATTAGCACTAACCACCGAGTACAGCTGAGGCAGATGGTGAAGTCACTTTTGAATTGTGATGATGGTGCTACTGAAACACCAGGCGATCGCCAGCGTTATTACAAATCATCCTGAGGGGACGTTAATGTCTGTACCACACTGCTTTAGTTAGTCAAGACGTTTCACTCTGAACCACAGATATCAGCCTCAGCAGAGGTCGCAGGATCACCACAGCCATCATTTGGAAACCATGAATGTCTGCACCAAATCCTGTGCCAATGTATCTAGAAAACGTCGAGATGTTTCACTTGGTAAAGTCAAAACCTTGACCTGCTGGTGATATCTTAGTCTGGATCGACTAACGTTGCCATCCCTAAAGCTATGCTGCTAGCACGGCTGAAACCGGCATTTGATTTGTAACCCAAACAAAAGTGGGTAACTGAACAGACAATTCCCTGCTCTGCTTCATGTGCATTTTGCTAGTTGTTGCTTTATGGATGAGAGCATACACTATCATATTTTTTAAGCTATCTTTCTTAGCTTTAACATCAACCTAAGGCCTACATTTCCACTTTAATAAAGAGTGATGGAAAATATAGATATTGTTCTCTCTCCGGCTTGTTCAGCATGTGGAAATCCCATCTTTGGTATCGGCTTCCTGTCCGCGAGGAGCCTTAAATAAGGGTTTTGAAATGCTTTAACTGTCCCTGACACGCTCTCGCTGAGCTTTTCGTCTTGTATGAGCGTTTAACCTTAGACACACCGGCGACCAGTTTGAAGTGTTTACACCTTCTCTCTCCGGCATCTGTACTTCGTGAGATCACCTGGTTTGTTCATATCACAACAAAAGCCCCGTGGCTGTATAGTAATTCCCAGGCACTAACACAGTAAACTTACTACTCATGCCAATGGGGTAAATCTGTGTTATAGTTGCAATGAGACAAAAAGAAAAACAACAATCTGGCAAATACAGAAACACTTGGAGACAGCAGCGTAATTGCTAAAATAACCATTGTTTTCTTTGTCTGCATGGCCCATTTTGATGTAGACTGTGACGACTACCTCAAGCGGGAAAAAGACCCAACAAGGGTATCAAAGAATGTTCCTTGGATTTGTTCGCTCGTTGCATTTATTGTCTCAACATCTCCAAAGCAAAAATGAAACCTGTATTTGGCTGACAGCTGGTCTGACATTAATGCTGTTGTCACACCTACCCCATTATGCAAAGTGTCCGAATGAAGGGCGTCTATAAACTGGCGTTACGAGCATCAGTCTGTACTTTGGCGACAAACTACAGTACAGTTGACTGTTCACGAATTCAGAGCACTAACTGAATTCCTGCCTGTGACCTTCCTTTCCAAGTGTTCGCAGAGCACAATGGCTGAGTATCCTTCAGAGGTGAAACTGAAGGGGGGAGTGAATGTGCATCACTCCTCCGCCGGCTGAGCTCACCGGCCTGACAGGTGCCAGTCCACGAGCAAATAGAGCGATTAATCATTTTTTACAAATAAAAAATTTAAAGAAAGTTGATCCCGGTGTTGAAACCCCATGTTACGGCAGCACAGAGACAACGTAAGAGGAAAGAAAACAGATGACATGAGATAAGTAAAATGAGAACTTTAAACATACGCTCATGTGTGTTATAAGTTGCAAATGATCTGTTTTTAATCTATTGTCACCTGTTTGCGTATAAGAAATAATGCAGGTGTTTCAGCTGCTCAGTTTATGTGGTCTAATCTGTTTTAGACTGTGGATTTGTGAGCGTGGGGAACTGCCTCCTTTACTTATTGTGATGAGAGCAGCTACGCCAAAATGCAGCACGGTTTTATTGTTGAGCTTAATCCTGTTTTCAATATGTATCGAGGTGGCTTGGGAAAATGTGTACGGAGTCCCAGAGTGGCCAATTCGATGCTTACGAATTAACCAAAGAGGTGGGAAAGAATCGTATCTTGTGTGTTAAACATTTCGTGCACTCGATGAGGTAAAACGTGGCCTCAATATTTTTATTCTCCTCTCTATGGCCACTCCATAATATTCATAATATGTTAAGTTACGTGTATTAATCATGTGAAAGTGTATGGCGACTTTATGCATTCAGGAGAAAGCGAGCTAGTTAATGCTAACTAGCAAGAAAGTAGGTAAAGAAGGTAACATTGACTTTATAACTAATAGTGAGATTTTTGTTAATTTTGTATACTTGGTCCTAGCCTGGCCCTGATATACAATCACACCACACTTTACAGTCCTTAAGTGAAGCACCCCTTCCTGGTATTTAAGGCTCATAAAGTGCCATTAAGTCCAAAAGAGTTATTGTTGATGGCGTATGCTCGGTGTGCAAAGCGAAACATACACACATGGATTGTTGTGAATTGTATTGGTCTTGAAGAATCTGTGTAAAATTGCAACGGCACCACTGGTGGCTGGAAGCAATATTACTGATGTATTTGTGAGCATTGCTGTGACGCAGTCCTGACACACAGAGATGTTAAAGATGATGGCGATCAAGCTGAACATCAATTTGATGGTCTGCCACCTGCTGAGAAAAAAAATGCCTGGGTACTCTTTGGCTTACTGGGCCTGCGACTTCCTTCACCAGCCACTTGTTTACTTCAGCTGTCGGTCTCCCATCTCATGCAGGGGCGGCAGCATCCAAATAGCTTATGTCAGCTTGTGAGCTGTGACCGTCTGCCCACTGACTCACAGGGAGAGGCAAAGTAAGCTGAAGTGAGTCAAAACAATGAGCTAAAATTAAAAGCTGCGTAATGCTGCAGAGTATGCCGTTGATTCTCAGTGGGATTCGCAGTACCACCATCCACAGGGCACTGATTCTGTGATTATGAAAGTATGTCTCAAATGGAGCTTGAGCCTAACCCTGTAGCCTATCCCTTAGTTTATCTTTTAACATGATGCACATGGTAGAATTTAGCTAAACATGTCCATTAATGCTTCCGTCATGTAAATCATTTTAGAGGAAGCCCATCGTGTTTGCAGATGGTCGCTGTCCACAACATGTAATCAATGTTTTAGATTTAGGAACTGGTTGCACCAGATTTTAAAGAGATGATAGGCTACTGTTCACTTCATGTATACATTATGCCTTTAGCCATTTTGTACAGCACTAATTCGTTCTTGCCATTACTCTTCTGTTCGCTCTACTCCCATAACATCCCAAAGGTACTGGAGATTTTACATGTTACCATATGGGATGGCCATCATTTGAAGGTTGAATGACTTCATCTACGTGACTACTGTAACATGTTTAATGATCACATCTGTCTCCCCAGCATGTATTTCACTATAGTCACACTAAATCAACCATTCTTTTGTTGTCTACTTTACACTTATTGGCACCACAATGTAAACACTGTATAACATCCCCTCATAATATTTGGCCGGTTACAGATAATTATGAGTTATTACTAATGCCAAAATCAAATATTTTTCCTATCCTATAATTTCCAACAAGTATTCTCCCTGTGCCAGCTCTCCGCTGTGACAGTGTTGGATTTCAGAATCTCTCTCAGAGGAGTGAGGAGTATAAAAATAGAAACTGTCATCGTTGGTTACTGTGAATGTCCACCCTATAAAACAGACAGCTTCTAAGCTGCCAAGCTTCCTCCAAAGCCAAACCCCCTCTTTTTATCAAGAGGGGGAGTGCATTGTGAATAAATATCATACCTGCCACTAGTGATATTGATTTTCTATACCTTTGAAAAACTAAGAATCTTAACTGCTCTCTGTGTGTGGTTGTCAGCCTGGTGGAAAAAGCCCATTACTCAGTCACACTCCCTTTTTGTAAGACTGGAAATCAGGCTTGATGAGCTCGTGTCAGAGCTTTTTTTTTTATTTATTTTTTCCTTCACTCTGGACTGACTAGTGCAATCAAACAACAACTGAGACACTGCAGCTCACTGAAAATATAGCCAACTATAGCAAACCCGTGGTTATATGACTTCCTCTTGCATCCTAGCATTGTCTTGGGAACAGTAAAATTATACAACATGGCTGCGTTATTTACCATAATACAATGAAAATGTGTTTTCATAGCCCCCATCTCCAAAGGTACTGTACATCTCTTCCCCCAGGAGGGAAGAGAGGAAAGACAGAGAGGCGGAGGGGATAGTTGGGAGTGAGAGCAAGAAAAAGACTTAAACTGGACCTAACTCTGAGTAAAAACACTAAACACGTGGTTGTAGAGATGCTATCATTAAAAACAGGCCCAGAATTAATATTGTTCAGCATTCCTTTGAATCCTCGGATGCAGGTGATGCAGGTATTGCATCAGTGTGTCAAACGGACAGAGGAAACAAAAATGAGATGTTGTTGTTTTTGATGCCCGAAAATGATTCGACATATTTTTCTCCTCTGTTGAAATTCGGCCGGGTTAGAGCCACATTTAACACTTTATTTAACTACGAAATGTTCTCTGGCTGGCATTCAGATTCAACAGGGATGCAACAGGGAGAAAGACTTGGACCTGAATGCTAACATTCTCATTTTGTTTGAATAGTCAGAGAAATGTTGGCATAAAGTGACTTGATTCACTACGAGACATAAAAAGAAATGTTATCTTCTCCACAAAGGTCCCACTGAGATAGTCGCAGAGACTTATAGCAATAGATATATGAATTGAAGGTCACCCTTCAAAGGCCCAAACAGTCTTAGAAAATAAAACACTGCAGGATAGAGGGAAGTGCAGAGCATGTAAAACTGGCATGTTTATACATATAACAGTAAATAAGAAGTGGGGATAGGAGTAAAGGCTGTGAGACATTATATAAATGTGTTTTGAGGAAATTGCCTATGAACTCGTCAGCTGCACTTCACCTATTTATGATTTTACAGACTGCAAAAAAAAAAATGATAATGTCACAGCCAGTGGGAAGGTGCAGAATAAGAACACATAACAGAGATGCCACTGTTATGGAGCGCTGCATTTATTTTTCAGTATCTCTTTACAAATACATGGGCAAAGAGATGAATCTTGTGGGATATGATAACTATTCAATACAGGCATGGTGTCATGGCATTGGGCAGACCCCTCTCTTGGGGGACAAGTTGAATATTGTACAGTGATCAAATTTTCATTAATACCTTTGCATGATTAAAAGGTAGTAAATAAAACATATCGGGGAGCAGCCGAGAGCTGAAAGCATTGTAAAATACAGCTCTACATAAAGCAATGTGAGCCTGACGGGTCAGAGCGCAGAACTGGAAAGCTGGAAAAAAATATATATTGTTTTGGTTCATGTGCGACTGACTTTGCAAGGGGAGACAGACACATCTGACACCAAGGTGCGACCCAGCCCCTGTCTTTGGGGCTGTGCACTGGATGTTGACAGGCATCAGCTCCAAGCGCTGATGAAGGGCGATAATGACAACCGAGGCAGCCTTTGAGAGGGCCTTATCCGTGCATTCTCCGTATGCAAATCATCAGCTACTGCCTCCTTTGTTAAGAAAGGTTTGTACAGTGTGCTCCTCTTCCTTTATCATTCGTACTGCCGAGCCTGCGGAAATGAAAAGCAATGCAAATATGCCTGGCTTTTAGGAGTCGGCAGATAAAGCAGGGAGACCTTCAAACCGCAACGCTTCATCCGCTTCAGTTTAGCCTTGACCGAGGCATGCAAATTATACCTGAGACGTAGGGAGGGTGACGCCGCAAGCTGCACAGGCGCAAAGCTGGGGCTTGAGATAGGCAAATCTGTCCTGGAGCAGGGTTAATTGGCAGAAAATATCTATAGAAAGGTTTAGAAAAAGGAGTTTGTGAAGTCCCACCAGAAAAAGCACACCATATAGTGTTTGAGTGTCGACAGTGAAACGCTTGCGAAGCATTCCGGTCTCTCATTTTGTCATTCCGCTTCTAGGCAAGGATGTGTTCTACTGCTGACCCAGGTACAAGGTGCAATTCAGCACTGCGTTATCATATCAGCGCTCCATTCTCAGTTCTCACAGGAGTTTGCTGGAGCCTTTCAGGAGCTTCCTGTAGTCGTGTGATCCTTATTGTGTTGCTGGATTCTGGTTTGCGTGTTGGGTGCTCCCAGGATAACATCGACGAGCCAAAAACTTTGGATAAATGAGAGCCTGCAGCAAAACTGAAAAGAGTACAAGTAAACAAAGCCCAGATTATACACATCCACAGAGGATGAGGAGGCATATTAATGGCACAGAATGCATTTTGTTTTTGTATTATGCATATCGAATTGAATCATTGCAAGTCTGGAGAAGACGTTGCAACATTTAATTAAAAAAACATCTGTGCCTGTTTGTATTTATATACATTTTTTTCATTATGCAGCCTGTTGATGTTTGTTGATGTTGATCTACATGAAGCTACAGTATGTTTGGAAGCCTCAGCTGGCTGTGATCAGTTTAGTCGTGTGCTGTAACTATCTGAATGTATACATAACTGAACCGTCACCTGACTCTGCTCATTCAGTCCATCATTTACGGTTTCTTTTAGCAGCGACCTTTCCTGCTAATTTCCTGTAAGCTACTACGGAGGCTCAGTTCAGTGGATGCACAGCCCCATTGCACCCACCCTCTGGCCCTTTATCTCACATTGTCAGCACTGAAGGGCCTTTATGTGGCCTGACTGCTCCATGTGGAGTTAGTAGGAAGAGGAGGCTATTAATGTAACTTTCAGGTCATAGGGCAACAGCACACATTGACCTGATGACCTGACCTGGTCATGTGGAAATAGCACGCCGCTTCATTTCCTCATATGATGGATAGTGGATTTGTATTCCATGCGGACGCCTTTGACATCGCGTTGAAAGAAAGAGGGAGGAAGAAACACAGCGAGGGAAAGAGACAGAGATAGAGGCGAGTAGAAAGAGTAAGGTGGTGATGGGGGGGTTCCTCAGTATGTTTTCACCTGCAGTTTGAGCTCGCTCGTAACAATCCCGCGTGTGTCTAAAGTGTGGCGTGCCAGCGACAACATAAGCTGCTGGCACGCAGCACCTAGGATGAAGGTGGAGAGACACTGTGACAAAACCAGGTCTCAGTGGTGATCATTCACCAAAGAAGATTTACTCAAATCATAAAAACTGCAGTTTGCCTGTAAATGACAAAAAAATGACAACTCTTTCCCATGACCCTGTTATTTCTTTTGTAGCTTAACTAAAAAGATTAATACATTTTCTTTTTTGTGACATGCAACCGACTTATTGAACTGACGCTCTTTTTGACTTTAGGCGAGCAATGAACTCGAGAAAGAACCAAATAAACTGGATGTGACCTGTAACGCAATGTCTAGAGGGTAGTGTACTGGAGGTGGAACACAGCTGAGCATAAACTTAAGGGGTATTACATCTGATTTTACTCTCTGTATTCTATTATGCAGTATAAAAAAGATGTAATTTAAGAATAAAAAAATAAGTGATGTTATGAGAGTAAAGTTGTAATGTGGAAAAAAAAAGTAGTATTTTGAGAAAAAAGTCATAATATTACAAGAATAAAGTTTCGATTTTAAAACTCACCTCTAATAATATGTCGCTGATGAGAGCAGTCTGTCTTTTCTGTGTCAAATGGGTGATGCTGATGACCTGAAGTTACAGGTTTCACCAAAGAGCACCTTGTTATCAGAGAAAATGAAACCAGTTACATGATGTATGAGTCAACAGGGTTAGGGTTAGGTGTGTGTTTTGCAGCAGAAGCTGCAGTACAGCGGGGACCTGGTTTTCTCCAGACAGCTGAGGCAAGAGCACAGTCATCGAAGAGTGATTAAAGCTCAGTGGGCTTTGTGAAAAGATGAGAAAGGCCGCCAGAACCTACCTGTCCTACAGTCTGCTGTGCATTATGCTATTGCTCTACGCTCTGCTGATATGGTAGTATCCCATTCAGACCGACACAGTGACATTACCACCTGAGAGACCACCTGAACCCGCTTGGGAATGTCTCTGGATGAGACAAAAGGTTTAGGCAAGTGGCTGAGCCCTGTCTTTATCCGAGGCGAAGGTAAAGTAACAGGGTGCAGAACTACATTTTGCCAGACTGACTTGTCCTCACCCTAGAAGCTTCTCCACTTGGAACACCTGACAAGACTTCTGATGGCATAAATCTCACCCTTGTGTGGCTCATTGTCCAAGTCGCTTGGTAATAAGTAATACTACCATGGAGTAATACTCCATGGTAGTATTCTTACTTTTACTCAACAAAAATTACTGTAATTTGAATAACCAAACGCCAAATAAGTGAGAAGATTATCCAAATCATACATCAAAGACAGGAGTTTCTGTTGCAGAGTCATAGAAAAGTAGCAAAAGTGCAACACAATTAGGATAATAATGCTGCAGATGTACAGTATATCGGCTAAACCTACTACTACTGTACCTTCACAGCATCACCCGCATTCATCGTCATTCATCAGTCATATAAGAAAAAGGTCAAACTCATCGTTAAAGATGTTTTTAATTCAAGATAATCTTGTTAGACATTGTTTAGACGTGTAACATTATTGGGAACAGTAAAGGGAAATGAGCACTGTGTCTCCATACGTCTGTGACGGCATTACATGTAATACTTTTAATACTTAAAGGATCATTCTGGATCATTACTTTACTTTTGTAACCTTTCTTTTGTAGGTTTGGCCAACATTTCTATCAGTTATTGTAATTTTGTAAGCACCAAAGTAATCGCTGACACGTGGGAGCTTAGCAACATCGCTACAACAAAGTCTGGCGGATGAAGAAACGAGCTGATGATCAGATGATCACACAGGCTGTAAACAACAGTTGTAGGTGGTAAAACTAAAGGCGAATGCACCCATTGTGTCAGTAATAATGCCTCATTGCACAGGAAAACTGTGTGTGCACGACTACGGCAAGTGCGGTCACACCTGTCAGTAAACTGTGACGGATGTTTTCAATGGACCGTTTGGGTAATAAATGCAATGTCTTCCTGTTTGTTACGCCCGGGATAAACCTGGCTGTCCCGGGCGTTTGTTTAAAACCTGTATGATCATGCGACTGTTTGTGCTTCTTATCTCGCATCACGTCCTTTTTCCCAGAGCTCGGGAATGAGCTTGTGGAGTACATGATTTCCTGACTGATAGAAACAAAAGACCAAACCTAAAAATAAAATCCACTTTGTAATAAATAGGACGTAACCTTTAACACCACGGGAAAATATACAGTCTCATCTTAAACATCAACACTCTTGCAGAGTCCACATTACAAAAGGGAATATAGGTTTAATTAGTACACAGTTCTAATTAGTAGTACAGTACGTACATTCATGAGGATTAATAGGTAGTGCGTGGATAATACCTGTACACATGTAGTGTGAGCAAAAGAAATGTATGAGTCAATGTCCATCAAAGGTCACTATACTTTTGAGATTAAATCTCAGTTGTAAGCTCGTGAAACAGTTCAAAAGTGCCAACTCTATGGCAGCTTTTGTAAAGGAATCGTAGATTTAATCAGGCAATTCAAGCAGGAATACACACTCAGGTAAAGGTTGACTGAAAAACCTCTACAGTGACCATCAGGGCTTTCTCGCATGAATTAAAGAATTCATTTCTGACATGATGTTGAGATTTACATTTAGATGACAACATCCGAGGACAGATTTCATCATCTTGTTTTTTTTATTTGAATGATTCTGGCTGACAGAAGGATGTTTAAACACTTCTGAATTTCAGCTGAGGAGGAGAAGAAAAATAAATAAACCTCAATGTGCCTTGGGGAAATACGAAGCATGAACTTTATGCTTTGTCTGTGATGAAGGGATAAGACGGGACTCCATGTGTGGTGGAAGGGCTGAGTAGAGATGGAGGTGGAGAAAAACGATATACCATAACCCTGAATATGACGTTATGATGCAAAAACGACATACTGCACCACTGAGTGCTTCTCATACCAGCTCCATGCTGCGGTTGTATTTCCAAAATCTCATATTTGTACAAGTTAAAAAAGAAAGCAGCTTGTATGTAGCCTAATGACGTTTAAGCATTGTTATATCATTCAACGCGGTTAAAAGGGTTTTATAAGTCTATCAGGTTAAAGACAGACTATGTAATCTTTCAACTCATCTGAAGACACGATAACTATCAGAAAAGGAGATGTGAGCTTTCCACCCGACAGGGATGACAAGGTGTTTAACGTGTATTCTCATATCCTGATCATAAAATATTAATTTGCATTAAACTCCAAATACTTACCAAATATTAGCATGAAAACAAGTATTGATGGGACAATGTTTACATGACTTAGTGTCCTGGTTAATATCATAGATAATATACTTTTAGGATATTATTGATAATGAATGTGCATGTGAACATGCTCATCTGTGCCTCGCTTACGCAGGTTCCCCGTGTCGATTGCAGTTTGGATTGCTGCGGCACTTTTATTTCATCATATAGAGTTTTGCTTTTGATGTGTAACTGGGGTTTCCAGCTAATGTGAGCTGTGTATTAACAACCATGTGCGCACACTTGTTTTATCTAGCTGATAGATGACAGTGAATAATGAAACAGATATCTGGCATTTGCAGTGGCTACAGTGCAAGATAATACTCCGAAATGTGGCACCAAGAAGTTCCTTTTCCCCAAATAAATCTGTAATAACTACAGGATTTATACAGTGCAAATATACATTCTGTAATGTACAGCAATAACATCTTTTGACGTAACTTTTGTTTTCCAAATCAGTTTTGCAGCCAGTCTGTACTAACAGCAGCGGCCTGGAAAGCTCTTAGGAGCAACTAATTTTTCATGGCAAAAAAAAAAAATGCCTGCAACAAAACAGTAAAAATGTCATCCTTTCTTTTTTTAACAGAGCACAGATTCAATTTTGAGTCACAATAGAAGGTATCGCACATTCACATTGTATGGGACGAGAAACGCTGGCAAAGCTAATAAAGTGGTGCTAATGTGCTTTGTGATGCGGTGGAAGTCCCCAGCTTTCTGATCTAAACAGATGGGATCGCTCCCACAGGATCAGATAAAAGATGTCCATCACTAACTCTGCAGAGCATAGCAGATTCAACAAAGGCTGCCTCTCAAAAGCGTGCTGTCCATGGCTGCACACACAGAAGTCCTTCCCATCAAATAAACGTGGCAGAGACACGCAGCAATGATGAGGTTAAATTGAGGCATATTCAGTCTTAACTATGGCCGGAAAAAAAGGAACCAGAGCAAAACAATCACATGGAACTAATCTGTGGCGGCCTCTGCCGCTTCTGGGAAGATGATGACGCACAATCCTGAACATTCACATCGTCCTATGGGCTGACAGTGTCTCTAGTAAACAGCATGTGTTAGGTTCCCTATTCCACAGGCTAAATCATAAGATGTCATGGTCTGTAACGCTGGCAACACCTTCTCATCATATATTCAAATCCCTGAATTTATGCGAAAGGTGAGTCAAGGCTAAGCTGTGTAGACATCTATAAATACACATCACCTTGCCACATATTTTCCCTATCACACTGTTAGTGGGAGCTGCCATACCATGAGAATATTCTCTAAACCCTCCCCACTTGTCCTAGTACCAGTCACTGCTCTTTCCTTCAGTCTACGGAAGCCCTTGCCTCCAGAGATAACCGCTGCAGAGATCACCCTGTCCCTGCGTCCCCCGTCTCTCTCGCAAGGACGTCCCCGAACCCACATTTCTGGGTCATCACTGAGCTCATAGATAGATCCATCCTCCACGCTATGCTCCAAAGACTCCAGGGAAGAGTCCGATGCCTCGTCGCCCAGCGCTGTTAATGGCCGTCCAGGCAGTCCGGATGTAGAGCGCAGCTTGTATTGCAGCAGAACACCACGTCCTTTGCCTCTCCCCTCCCCCTGGTAGGAGCTGGACTGTTGCAGGGATTCCTGAGAGGAGGTGTCGCTGCGGTCCTCGCCTCCACAGGCAGAGTCCGGGCCATCCCCAACAGAATCCCTCTTCAGCAGTTCAGGAGACAGAGTGCTGGTGGTGGCTACCAGGAAGTCCACGGGCCCACAATGGGCATTTAGAGAGATCATTCCTTTTCCTGTAGGGGACAGCCAGACAGAATATTTAAATATCATCCAGAGAGACACTAAATACTGCTCCCATACAGGGCTGAGGTCAGGTCATTGTCAGTTACATCACTTAATGGAGATTATTATAAATTGCAGTTTGAATTATGTGAACTGAAAATGACTTGAACCCAACCTTGGACCAAACTGTATTCATTTATTATAATTCTCCTGCTGAAACAGTAACAATGGTACCTATAGTTTGTGGTGTATTTACATAGTATTCAATAAACTAGCTTGGAGTAAGATGGTCACGAGGTAAGGTTTGCGCAAGTGGCATATTTAACAATACGCTGACAGGCAGTTTTTAAATTACCCTGCAAGAATATACTGTATATATATACACACACACACACAGTATGATTTGTGTGTTGCCTGCCTGGTAATACTTGCACTGATTCTCAGAGCCACGAGAAAAATGTGAAGTGTGACCTCAATAATGGGCAGTGCAAAGTCATTTTCTCTCAAGAAAAAATACTCTTCGCTTTCCTTCAATCACCATCAGTCAGCAACCCCCATCTGATCCATACCTGTTATTTTGGGGATACCCTCCAGTTTGGGAACTGGAAGAGTGATAATTAAGCCTTGCGCAGTGCCCACCCACAACAGCCCGCGGCATATTAGGAGACTCGTGACTCGCATGCTCTTTTGACCTGCAATATAGAAAGAAATTGACAGAAAATGTAATTGCGTTTTCGTCAATACCCGTTGTTATAAAATGACAAATAGCTGAAATCTAACAGATTATTGGGGGGGGGGGCTTTTGAAAGAATAACAGATGACTCAATGTTGACAAAATGATACAACTTTAACAGACTGGATGGTTGAGCGACTTATGAACTTCTATTGATTTTATTATTACCAGAGGTTCTAGCCCAAACACCGTAATAAATGAACAGTTCAGTCCTGGCATGATGAAATAAGTACAAATAATGTTAATGTTTATTGTTATCAGTGTCAGTTTTGGGTAAGGTTTAAGCTTTGTGATCAATCTGTATTTGAGAAGTTTAACACATGCACAGCAGTCACCAGGGGCTCTGTGTTATATAAGATTATTTAAAAAAAATGGATTTGTCTACTTGCTAGTGACCCAGTTGAAAGAAAACCTCTCAAAGTAGGAAACAAGACTCTGTGAAACTAATATTATATGTCTCTGTTTGAGATCTGAGCGGTTTTGAAATATTGAGCTTCAAAGTGTTCACCTCCTACTGTACATAGCAAAACTGATTTGCAGGGAAGTTCTCTTTTATTGGAAAAATAACAAGACATCCTAAAGGTACTCTAAATACAGACATGATACTTCCCAAATGTGCCCATGGTACACCGACACAGGTGTTATCAATATGTTTGGTTGTGCTTGGTCGACATCAACTGCTACTGTGTGGCAGAGCAACATTTATCCTCATGATTCTTTCAGGTGGTCGTCTAGTTTAGTGCCCCAAACAAACACTAAACGCGCCCAACTTCAACCTGAAAACAGATTTAATCATCCAGAACAATAAATTGATGACTATAGAGGGTGTATACAGTCTTTTAGTAGTTTAGACCTTACAATAAGAACGAGACAAGAACACTAAGAACACATTTTGACTTACATTTTCACTTTGAAGCATGAGGTTTTAATGTGTAAGACATAAAAAAAGATCAATGACTTTTTGCTAAAAGGGAGTTGCCACCGTTGCCTAGTGCTGCTCATGGTGGGAACTGTTGGGTCTCATAAAGAGTTGGTCTAGACCTGCTCTGTATGAACAAGTGCTATGAGATAACTTTGTTACGATATGGCGCTATATAAATATAACTGAACTGAATTGATGTGGATTTGAACTCACAGATTTACACTCACATAGTTACTGTAAGAGGCTGACCTGCTGGGATGAATTACATGCAATTATAGACAATGTTGGATTTAGTTTGTAGGTTCGTTTGTGTATTCTCGTCCATAGCTAATCAGATCTGATGATATAGCACGTTAGCATTAGTGCTTATTGTGGTCCTCTCTTCATGTGAGGATTGATCACAAATGATGTATTAATTCAGGGTGATTTTCTTTGGATGATCTTTTTACATCCTACGAAAGAACATGATGCAAGAGTCAACATAAGTTTTCCATTGCAGAACAAACAATCCATTCCATCGTTTTTTGTAGCACTGCGTTAGTGACAGAGAAGGATAATTGCACGCTCTTATTATACATGCACATCCTTTGTTTCCACTTAACAAAGGGGTGAAAAACGCTGTTTGTTGTGGATTTATTCTTGCATTCCTTCTGTGGTCCCTCAGCTCTTGGCTCCCATTGTGGCCCGGTTATCTATAGCACCATTTACCATAATATCCATGGCAACTATAATTGAATTACACCAACACTCGTGTGATCACAACATTTTTTACATGTGCAGCTCTATTTACATGTTTGCTCTGTGTCATGCTCAGATTATGATGATTTGCATGAGTGGCTCAACGGTGTCCACTATGCAGTAGGAAGTAGGAAGCTGATGCTGTCCATAGAGGAGGACGTGGAGGCAGAGCAGAGGCGCATGTTCAGCGAACAGAGAGCAGAAGCCTTTAGGTGGAGACCTTGGAGGGTCACAGCAGTGAAAAAAACTGCCTTTATCTCAAAACTGTCTGCCACCTGCTCACATTGCCTCGGAGTCTGTTTGTACTTTGGTTCGAGAGCTTAAGCGAGAGAGGAGCCTCACGAACACCCACTCACAGGTTACCATGAAATCTGAAGTTAATCGGAAGATGTGGGCGCCAGGCATTGTCTTTAAGAACAGCGATAAAGAGGGGTAATGACAAAGGCACTTGAGATTAAGGAGGTATAGCTTAACCTCCAGCAATCTTGCACCTCCAATTTGTGCACACACTCAGCAGTGTGTAGCGGGGTTTATCGCGGGAGCCTTTGCCTGAAAAAGAAGATGTCTCCAAAGATAAATGTCTCCCTGTGTTATGTCAGTGAGGACTTTATTTTGGAATATTATTTATAGAACTATTAAAGGCATTATTAGTAGAAGAGATCAGCAGTTCCCTCTGCCTCAGAAACTTCTCTGTTGTTTACTGCAACTGGAATTCCCCGTTGAGCATAAATCACATTAAGAGGAAAGAATTAGGGGGTATATCATTACTGCATGTCCTAGCATAAGTCAAGGAGAAACCTAGGGGAGCAGAGACCCACTGATAGGGATAAACTATCAATATTTCATGTGCAGTATTTGTGGTTGTAGAGCTCGGGGGAATCCTCTTTTCTCTTGTGAGCTCAACAAATCACAACTTAAGTCAAAGATCCTCTTCCTTTTGTGGACCCTGAAGACATGAGCTGAGCAACTCTTTTTCTTCTTACCCTGTAACTTCCCTCAGGGCCGAGCCTCGAGGCTGCCACCCTCCCTCAAATCTGCTGCATATTTCAAGGGGAAGCACTGGCGCTGGGTGAAAATGACCTCTGGGTCACCGGTATTCTCCAGATACCATCGCCATAGGTGTCTGGGAACTTTGATCTAAAAGAGAAAAGTTTTGTGTCTGAAACACATGACTTTTTATTTTTTGTTGTTACTCCTTCCTTGCTCTCCTTCTTTCTTGAACTCACAAGAGAAACCCTTTTTTTCCCGATAAGAAGAAAGATGACTACAGCTTTGAGTATTGCTCTAAATACATGAATCGCGGTCAATCCAGATGCATTTAAACCACTCCATGAAGCTCAAATTGATCTTCACGTGGACTGACAGACCTGATGGCCCACATGCCACAGCCTGAGCATGTTTGAGGCAAGCTGACATTGAGTTAGCACGATTAGTGAGTTTTAGGTGTGCCTCATTGCGATTTAATTTGTTTACCATAGTTCTTCCCTGAAAAAAGGGGAGACACCCACGCTGGCTGATAAATATTTCATCCATCATGAAAGAAGGCGCACAGGAAGTAATGGGCTATCTATGGCATCCTAAACGGACTGCAGTGAGAAGTGAAACGGAGGAGGGGGAGAGGATTTTAAAGCAGAGATGAAACGAGGAGTGAGCTCGAGAAAGTGGGACAAAAAGAAAGGAAAAGTATTAACTCAAAAGGGAGGAAAGTGGGTAGCTACGTGTAGAGAAAAAGAGGTAAAACTGGCATGATACCACAGAAGCACGGTCATTTAAAAAAAGGGTTGGAGTGTTTCCATGGGAACTCTTAGTATGAAAATCTTTAATGCTGCCATTTTACTGCTCCTCAATGACTTTATTTCTTTTTTTAATTTATTAATCCCTATCTCTCACCCCATGGCTCTATTGTGGCTTTGCACAGGCCTGAGATAGATGCTTATTCAGGTCAGTCCCAGGAGTGCAAGACCCAAGGAGCAACTTGGACAAGACAAGAATACCATTCTGAGGAGCACCGTCAGTGTTCATTTGGTGCCCTCTCATTGCTTTTATGTAATAAAGACAAAACATGTGTACGTGATAAAAATGGATTTTTGTGGTACAATTTTGGAACAATAAATTGTCACAAAGCATGTTTCCGACGCACTGCAGGATACAGGCTGACCTCTATATACGGAGGTCAACACAAAGTGTGATGTGCGATGTGTGCGTACCAGTGTTCAGCAGCGTTGAGCGTGTTGAGACGTTGATTTCCTGCAGAAGCTCCAGTGTTTCAGTATGAAAGAGACGAATGGAGGAACCCTCGGAGAATGCCATCCACACGCCTCCACCGGCACATGCCATGTGTGCAACACTGACCATTGGGTCTGGATGTACTTCAAACTCCTGCAATGGAAACAACAGTACTGTTGTAAAGAAGGGCAACATGGGAAGAAAATGACAAATCACCCGCATCACCAACAAATCACATTATTACTTTACATTTCTAAAACTGAAAGGTTAGCTCTCTCTGGACTCTTATTCGGGTAATAACAGACATTTCTGGGAGATTTTTCTCCATATAATCTATGGACTTCTACTATTTGTAGCCTCAGTTGCAGTTTATTTCCCCCCAAAAATAGAATTGTCTTTTTCATTTTAGCCTACCATTCTGTAAGGAGCTTAGAAACATCGCAACTATTTTGCCATTCTACTTCATTTATTAAATACGCATGTGGTTATTTTTCCACACTTTCCATACAGAACGTACCAACAAAAGGAATAAGAAAAGAAGACAGAAAGAAAGGGAAAAGAAAGAAGAGTGGAAGAGAAGTTATTGCTCTGACTTGCTCTATATGAGCGTATCAAAAACATACACAACAAAGGAAGGTCATGACTGTGCTGACTGTAGCGTGCTTCAACTGTATGCTAATTGATGTGACAGTCATTTCAAAGTTGTTTTACTGGTGTTCATTTATATCAAAACATTTCAAGATAACCAGCATGGTGAGGTAAGTCGAAGGCCCCTGAATCTTACATTCAGTTGTTGATCTAAACTTGCTTTTCTGTAAATTAAGTCTAACTGTGCCTCCTAATTTTGTAATTTACAGCGTCCCCTGACACACAGGGCATATTTTTGCATCGCTCCCCTGGCTTCTATCTTTTTAAGAGCACAATGGAGGGGGAAAGAAATAGGCTCAGGCGCACAGTCTTAATGAGTAGCTTGAAATAAATGCAATGAGCCTTATCATGGCAACACATGCAGCCCCTGCGGTCCACGGCATGACAAGGGTTGGTTTGGGCATCATCTTGGAACTCATATCACTGTCAGTGCATGAGTTGCATGAGGCTGGGCAATTAGTCAGTGAGAGCGAGTAAAGATGGGAATGCACCCCAACCCCCAACCCAAGTGCACCGGCAGAAAGGGATTACCACCTGTTTATGTGCCCTTGCCAGTGGGTCCTCCTTTGTTTGAAATTAGGGAAAAGGAAGGAAGACTTTGATGTGTTTTCTCTTTTAATTGACTCCTCAGCAGTGGGTGCCTGCTCCGCCTGGGAAAGGATGTGCAATGCATCTCTTCCTTTTTCAAGTGCAGCCATCAAAACATTTGATATCCATAATAAAAAGGCACATTTCACCTTCAATATTCCATTGCAATTAACATGAGTTGACAAGAATGTAAAGAAAAATACAGGCCCACTGTACTGTATGTGCTGCATATTTATCGCATTAATCATTATCAAGCGTGGTGGCTCTAAAAGGGACTTTGAGCTAATCAATGGCTGACATGCTGTAATTGTTGGATGCCATCTTGCTTACCATATGTTCTAAACCACCTGGAAGGCATTCTGGGAAACTAAATGTATAAAATAGCCTCATTTGACTGAGGAACACAAGGATTTCAAAAAGTGCCTGAAATTGCTTTAACATTTAAACAAAAAAAAGCAAACAATGTTTTTACATAAATATCAAATCACATTTAAGCAACTATTGCAAAATAGAATTCGCTAAACATTTTATCATGGATATAGACCAAGCATGTTGAATGCCCGTCGCACTGTGTCAAATACAGGATAAGTACAAGCCACAACGGTTGGCCCCAACCAACCACCTGGTATTAGTCTGCTGGATCCAGCATTGCTTACAGAGATGAGGTGGTCAGTGAAGCTTGACAGTAGCGATGTGCCCTTTCCACTCAACTCGGCAGTGTCACACTAACAGCAATATCCCTCCTATACCCTCCGACCAGCAGTGGGAAACAACAGCAGATCTAAAGCCACAAACAGCTCATTAGTCCTTCGTTAGGCCAGGTGATGAGGTGTCTCTGTCCTTTGCTGAGTGATAAGTCCACATCTCCACTCTGAGCTATGGCGAGGGAGTCAAGTGGACATGTGTGTGATAGGAGAAAGCAGGTAGAAAAAGAAATAGTAATGGGACGAGGAAGGAACCAGGCCTGCCAGTCAGTATTGATCAAAGCCTGTATGCCCATGCACGTCCCACTTTGTTAAGGTTTGGTTACATTGGAGCGACTCAGACCTCTACAAAGTTTGTGAAGCTCTGAAATAAGGCAGAGATTGGCCCTTAGAAACTCACAAACAAAGCGGAGAAGTGTCTGAAATCATGACACAAATGCTGGTAGGTTGGAACAAAACATATGGATAAACATCAAACAAACAAACACAGCGCCGCATTATCTTCACATTCAAATCAGCCCCTACTGTGTGACTATCTGCAAAATAATAACTGATTGGTTGACATTTTCCTCATTTTCTCCCCCAATTAAGTTGTTTCAAATTTCCATTGTGTGCCATGCTTCCTGCTGCTACTGAACCCGTTTAGTTGGCCTGATGGAAATGTGAATAGGGTTTATCATTTTGAAATTTTACCGATGTACCCAGATGTGGTTTTTTTTGTTAGGAGCGAATCAGTTTAAACGGATTTTCAAAGGTGATGTTATCATGCACAAGGTAAAATGGTAAATCAAATCAAATCAAATTTTATTTATATAGCGCTATATCATAACAAAGTTATCTCATAGCACTTGTAAATATAGAGCAAGTTCAAGCCAACTCTATAT
>JAVQJF010127324.1:0-10066 GCA_036023855.1 Gadopsis marmoratus | reverse complement strand
AGGCTGCAAGACGATACAAAATAAACTGCACTTCTACAGATAATGTCAGCATCTGATGGGCGAGTAAGAGCTGCCCTTTTTTTAAACAAAGAAAAATGCTCTCAGACACAAGCCTGAGGAGAGGAAGTCAAGCGAAATGCTGTAATTAAATAAATAAATAAATAATCATCCTAGCGTTTGTAAATTGGAATAATTCTCCCTTTAAATGTACATCCTACCTGTAGTGTTTTTATGCCTCCTCAGGAGGCATTATGTTGTCTGTCTGTCTGTGTTTCCTTCTCGTGACCTTGATATGTCAGGAACACCATCAGAGAATATTCAGGGGTTCAAAAGCTGTACGAACCCTGGAGTCAGACAAGTCAAAAATGTAACTGAATGAATCAGCAATAAATAATACTGTTTGTTGGATAATTAAAATGGAGCCTTTAGTATTTATCTTCTGTTTCGGTTGTGGCACACTTTCAATAATTTATTAATTTCCTGTTTCCCCCCCAAACATTTCCAATTTTCCTGAGCACATTTCTTACCTTTTTGTTTTGAATGATGTTATGATAATGAGATGGGCGTGTCCATGTGTGTCCCAGGGCAGGGATTGGTCCAAGGTTTGTGGGTAAAGGGTGCAGAACCGGGGCCCCTGGGATTCGTCCATCGGCTGGTTGCTGTTTGCTTCGCGAAGGTTAAACCCTGATCAACACATAAAGCCCCTGGGATCCAACACGGCACGATGTTGTCTTCGCGTTTGGGGGCAGGCGTTAACGGCCTTTCTGCATTAATTAACAAGGACTGCATGACATCAAACGGTGTTTGTGAAAAATTGAAACCGAGAGCTTCAACGGAATCCTTAATATGTCGTGATTTAAGAGGTAAATCTCCGTCCGAGCAACAACGCGGTGGGACGTCACGCATCTCCAGGCGTTTTGAATACAAGAACGTGTGCAAGCCAGACGACTTTTGATCCCTCTGGCTTGCCATACCAGGCGAACGTTACCTGTACGTTCTGACGTCACGGGACAACCCACAGCGCCCCCCACTGTCCGCCATCAGTCTCCACCTTGTTGATTCAGTCCGCTCCTGCAAACTAGTTGGGGGCGGGCACACTGGGCTGTTTTTGTTTGTTTGTTTTTGCTTTCCTTCTGCGTCGCTAGGTTTCCAGGAAGCGGCGACATGAAGCCGAGGAGGCGCCACGTCCTGCTGCTGTGGATGCTCGTCTGCTCCGGCGCGACGGAGGCGATCGAGCCCATCAGCACCAGCATAGCGGTCGGCATGGCCGCCGCCCTGACCGGGTTCTTAGCGAGCTACCAGAACATCTTCTACTACTTCCACGAGTGCTGTCGGCCCGAGTGGATCTCTTTCAACGCGACAGGTGACTCGCGGGCGTCCAGCTAACACGTTAGCCACCACGTTTGGCGGTTCTGTCTGTTTGCTAGCTAATGTCACCGGTCGGTTTAATGTTGGCCGAGCCGGTGCATCGGCTACATCGTCAGACAGCTATACAAGTGCCAGGGGTTGTATACGCTCGTACGTGGCTAGCTGCAACAATTTAAATGTCCCGTTTTGCATCCCCTTTTCGAAATTGTCAAAACATCTCTGATGCTGCGCTGAACGGCGCTCCCTGCGCGCTGTCGCGTCTTTATGACGTATGAGGAAGTTCCCCGTTGTAAAGAAGCTAGTTAGCCCGGTGGCTCGACGCGGTTTTGCCATGGTGCGGTGGTAGTTTTGCCACGCAAAAACGATTTATGTCCGGGATTAAGGGGGCTCCGAAGATGAAAGCGTCACACCTATGTTTGCTGGTGCACATTTTGTCGACAGCCAGCGTGCTGGTGGACACGTTCGACCCGATAACGACGACGGTGGTGGTGGGCGTCGGTGCGACCCTCGGGCGGACAATCTGGAATTACTTGCATGAAAGTTGCGATCCGAGATGGATAACCTTCAACGCAACAGGTGAGCGCCTGCAGCCCGCGTACGTGTGGACAGATGCGAGTAGTTCCGTCTCAGCGTGGCCAAAGGCAGAGTCGCCTGTGACGGTAATTATTGACGTTATCTAGGAGGTGAAGGTGCGCGGTCGCCGAGATCGTTAGGTGGCGGATGGCGACGTTGTGTCATCGCGCATATTCCAACAGCAGGACGGACGTTTGCGGCTGCTGTGTTGCGATTAGTGATGCGTCGTTCACTGAACTACTCTCTTGAAAGGAACTAGCAGGAACGAGTCCCCTCAAGAGAGTAAGTAGTTCATTTGACGCGCATGCGCACGATGCAGTGTCAATAAAGACGACACATATATACATTTACGGCAGTGCCTGTCGTAAAACTAGCGAACTGGCCTGACGTTTGTGTATACGTTTAGCGTGGGATTGTTAAAAGGCAGCAAATGCTCAACAATTCAGAATCCGGATTTCGGCGGGTTGTGTTGGCATTTGCAACTTATAAAACCGTATCCATCGATTTTTAATGTAATCTTTTAAAAACCAATCCGCTCCTGCCTGAGAATAGGAGGAGAAGCCTTTACTGATCCCCAGAGGAAGAATTCAGAGAGCAGCGGAAAGTGTTGTCTCTTCAGCCTGGCTTTACATCACAATGTTTTATGGAAATTATGTAAATTTTGTCGAATTATATTCCTGTCAAAATGTTTATCATTTCCGTCTTTGTGTGCAACAGATTCCAATAGCTTTAGCTCTGTCTTGTTGTGCTGAGAAAGGTGTTGCACTCGGGTGTCTGCAGCCACTAACGCTGCTGACTTCCTGCTGCGCGCTCTACAGGTCTCAAGGTCGACCTGGATGGCAAGCTGTTCGGACAGCACATTGCCTCGCGCATCGTCCTGAAAGCTGTGAATGGATTCATGAGCAACGCCAACCCGAAGAAGCCCCTGGTGCTCTCTCTGCACGGATGGACCGGCACGGGGAAGAACTTCGTTAGTCAGCTGATTGCTGAAAACATTTACAAGGAGGGAATGGAGAGCAACTTTGTTCATGTGTTCACGGCCGAACTTCACTTCCCACATTCGAGTAAAATTGAGACCTACAAGGTAGGATTTACAAAGTAGACACAATTTAAACACGGTGACATTGTTCTGCTTTTCCTACTGTCAGGATTAAATGTGCCGCTGTTCGTCCTCAGTCTCAGTTGCAGCAGTGGATCAAAGGCAACGTCACCAACTGTGCACGCTCCATGTTCATCTTTGATGAGATGGACAAGATGCAACCGGGCTTGATTGACAGCATAAAGCCATACTTGGACTACTACGAAAAACTGGATGGAGTTTCTTATCGGAAAGCCATCTTCATCTTCCTCAGGTGAGAGGTCTGACCAGACAAACATTTTAATTTGATCCACAGAAAAGGTATCAATCCAGGGAAGGAGAGCGTATCACTTGTCTGTTCGTAGGGTCACATTAATAGCAAGTACTGAAACAGTAATAATAACAGTAATAGAGGAGAGTTGTGGGTATGAAACAGGAGGTCTTAAACTTAAACTGAGCGTTTTCTGCAATTGCTCTCACTTAAACCCGCAACATGTATTATGCAAGAGCATGAATTCAGTGATATTAAATGCTGTTCTAGCAGAATCCTGACAATGGTCCGTGGTATTATGTGCTCGGGTTGAGGATTTGACACATATTTGGTTACAGTTTTTTTGTGTCAGGGCTAAAAGCTAGCTGATCATTTGCACTATTAAATATATTTAAACCTTCACTTTCAATGTTTCAAAGATTCACGTAATGACGACACAGAGCTACAATCATTTGCTGCTGTTAGAGCAACTAATGCTACCAACTTATTCTTATTCCCCCCACTGGTTTGTCCCAAGACTGGCCTGTTCAAATAGACTGTATATTTGTATGTGTTGTCTTGGTTTCTGATGAATGTAAGCAGTGGTAACAACAGATCATCAGAGGGAAATTCTATCATGTTTCCTGTTTTGGATCTTTCTCCTAGCAATGCTGGAGGGGAGAACATCATACAGACGGCTTTAGATTTCTGGAAAGCAGGACGAGACCGAGAAGAGCTCGAGCTCAAAGATCTGGAAGTTTCACTCTCTGTGTCAGTGTTCAACAACAAGAAAAGTGAGTATAAATGAAATGAATACTTCTGTGCGTTGTTGTATAAGCCGTGACTCAGTTCGGGGCTGCATCCTTCTAAGGATGCGGGGACGTCGTAGACCGACCCGAGCGTTGTTAAATGGGACGGTCTGGTCTACGGACGATTTCCAATATGCGTCAGCAGCATCACGGGGCGCCGCTCCTTTCGCCTAGCAAACTTGACAGCTGCAGTTTGCAGGTTTGAGTTTTTTAAGGGCCCTTTTTTCACATTTGTATCGCTAGCTATTCGAGTGAGTTAAATCCCAATCCTTACATTTGAAAGTGTAATCCTGCTCGGCCGCTGTTGACGGTACGTTTAGGGGCGGCATATTTTCTGGCACGCAATGAATCTTGGGATGGGTTGGTCCGCCGACCAGGATTAGGGTTAGATTTTTGAAGGCGCCTTTGAAATGGGACAGCCATGTCGCACCTTTGTGACACATTTGGGCTTCAAATGCAGCCTTTTAAAGGACACAGTGATTTTCATTCAGAACCTGGATTAGAAAACCGTGGGTTTCTGCACTACTGAAAGTGTTTGTTAATCTCCTCCTGTAGGCGGCTTTCAGCATTCAAGTTTGATCGACAAGAACCTGGTGGACTTCTTCGTCCCGTTCCTGCCTCTGGAGTACCGGCACGTCGTCCAGTGCGCCATGGCCGAGATGAAAGCCAGAGGATTTAGGCCAGACCAGAATGTGGCAGACCAGGTGGCCAGAGATCTAGTCTATTTCCCCAAATCTGAGCGGGTGTTCTCTGTCAAAGGCTGCAAGACGATAGAGAGCAAGTTGGACTACTACAGATGATGGACGCTCACTGTGAAAAATGCTCTCAGCCAAATGAATAAAGACGGGGAACTGAGCTCTGAAGAGGTCTCTCTCCTCTGAGGTTTCTTTGTCTGACCCTGAGGCCACGTGAAGGATTTCAGCAGACCTTCTCTTAATGTTGCATCTTACACTGAATGAAGAGGCTGCGATTTCTTTCACTTAAGTTGAATGAAGAAATAATAAGATGGAAATGCTGTCCTTTGTAATGATTATGGTGCTTGACCTCTGCTTTTTCCGTCACACCACAGTCTCAGAGATGGATTTTGTTTTCTTGAGAGCTCTCCAATGACTAACAGGGTGTCCTTCTGTCAGTGAAACTATGGCCTGTCGCTGTTGTGCATTCGGGTTTGTTTTTTTTAATTGTGTACTGCATATATATGGATTACTGAATACACCTGCCTTAATTTTTTATTTTACACATGTCCACTGTACATATGAGTTCATTACTCTTCAAAAGGTAGTCAGCACAGCATACAGCGAAGTACTCGCATTTCAAATGCACGATGCAGAAAGGTCTGTTTATATGTATCATATTAAAATCATTTTTAGACCGTGCAGCCACACACTTAATATCCAAATTGGTTAATGTGATATATTACAAATAGATTGTATCGTATACGAGTACTATACACTGTAATTGATATGGCTGTGCCCATAGTGAAATATTCACACTTTTAACACCATGTTGGACCGTGTAGCTACATTTGGACACTGTATATGAACTCAGGATAGTTTACTCTCAACACAAACACACACACACACAATATTGGACCAAAACTTGATTTTCTTTTTTTTTATCCTTAAAAATGCAGAGAATTCAGAATGCAACAATCTAATGATAGTCTATATTAAAGAGTGGTTGATTTTAAAGACAGTTTAAAGGTTTCTTTCAAAACACAATACTCTGTACTGTATTTTGCCTTTTAAAGAGGAGGGGGTGTTGTCGTGGAAGTGAATCTCCTGCTGGTTTCTCAAAATCTGACAGGTTGCTGTCGTTGTTTTGAAACTACAACAAAACGATGCCGCGAAACATTTTTCTGCACAGTTGCTCGCGGTTGCCTGTAGGTGAAGGGGATTTTGGTTGGACTGTTCGCGAAAGAACACTGTTGGTGGTGCGGGTGAAAAAGCAAACAGCCCTCTCTGCTGTAAACGCACACCAAGACAAACATCACAAATAAAAAGATGTACTTTTCTCGGTGTCACCGTTTCCAATGCTTGTTTCGCACCAGGCTGAAGAGTGCAGGGCGTAACTAAAGACGCAGCCGACGAGAAAAGAGCCGCGACATCTTTGACAATGCTTCATTAACAAGGCTGCTCGCAGTACACGTTGGACGTGATTTATAGGTACTTGACTTAATGATATATGGTACCCAATTCCAAGTTACTCATGGGTTCTGGAATCTAGTGTATATCAAATTTATATAGTACCTATAGCGTATACAACCCAGAAATTCTGAATTTGGCAAATCCATATAGGCTACACTGATAGAACAAGTATAAAGCTCTTAAATCTCTGGATATAGTCTGAGTTAATCTAGATTTGGCTTGGTTTAAGAGTGGCGCTATGCATTCACCAATACTTGCAAATCAACAAGGCCGCACGTGAGCCAATACGTGCACAAGCCAACTTGCGTCTTGTGCTGTGAACAGTTAATGATACAAACGTACAATTATTCATTTCATAATTTTAAATGTTTCCTGCGGGTGATTTGGTCGGCAGGGAGGGAACAAAGCTAAAGAGAATAAAGTAGTGACTAACCCAAAGGCAAGGTTTATTAAAAGCAATAATAGTCATATACTCTCACTCACAAAACATTTTCATTAACAAACATTTCCATTTGGCCTAGGAAATACAACATTGGCCATAAATGATATTAAATCATATAGGCCTAGACAGTCTGAGTCTATGATCCAACAAATACCAATAAAGATGTTTGAATAAATTTTTGCTAAACTGATTTAATACCTTTTTAAGACCCAGTGGATACCCTTTATGCTTCCTTTAAGGTCGCAGTCGTCTCAATCAGCGTTACATTGCAGAATTTACACACTGCTGTGCGTTTTCTTTTGGACGCTGTTTTGCAGATGAACACTTTGTGGTTTAGGTAGCAACGTTTTATCGCAGATGATTTGGCTGACATCTCCTCCCACTCCCTCTTGGTTGCATTTGAAGCAGGACGTTTTACAACCAATACCACAGTAATGGCGTTAACAAATAAATCAGACAATGAACAGGCAAGTTAGCGATCGCCCCGGAGCTGTGGTCTTGAAATAAAATCCAGAGTCCTCTTTGTCTGAGACGCAAGTAAATGTGCGGTTGATTCCGAGACCGAGGCCTTCAACAAGTGGACCACAATAAAAGTTAGTAAGACTCAGTTTATTTCAATTGCTTTATTTAATCACACGCGGCAGGGAAAGAACACAAAAATTAAAACATTCAAAAGCTATAAGCTTAAAATACATTCAGTTGTATTTATATACACACACGTGGACAAAATAGTTGGTGCCCTTCTGTTAAAGGAAAAACCCACAATGGTCACTGAAATAACTTGAAACTGACAAAAGTTTCAAAAGATGTCTCGTTGAGCGTTACAGACGTCGCTTCATCGCAGTGATTGCCTGAAAGGTTTGTGCAACAAAATATTGAGTTACGGGTACCATCATTCTTGTCCAGGCCAGTTTCATTAGTTTGTTTTTTAAAATTATTCTGTTGAACCAAAATTCAAATGCAATGTCTGCTTTTCATGAAGTGATTTTCAGTAAATTTTTATTTATTACTACTTTTGTCAGTTTCAAGTTATTTCAGTGACCATTGTCACTTTAACGGAAGGGTACCAACAATTTTGTCCACGTGTATATACAGTATATACGTATAAGAGAGAGAGAGAGACAGCCGGAGGAAAGAGGGTACACAGCATCACAGTACAGTTCCACATACAGATGTATGATGAATTAAAAAGATGTCTGTGCATAGAGAGGAGGGCAGCTAAGGCTGTGCAGTGGGGGGCTCAAGCTGCTCCATCATCACTGTTTCAGTTCAGTGCAGCGCTGTGGCTGCTGCTGATGCTTGAGAGTCCTGCATGTACAGCAAAATCGGCCGGTGGCAGATGTCCCACACAGGTAGAGGCACTGCAGTCTGTGTGTGAGGCGGCTCCATCACTGCTGACTGCACAGATGCAGACAGCTCCATCACTGCAGTTTCTGAGGCAGAAGTCTTCCATCACTGCTGTTTGTGAGGCAGACAGCTCCATCACTGCAGTTTCTGAGGCAGAAGACTTCCATCACTGCTGTTTGTGAGGCAGACAGCTCCATCACTGCAGTTTCTGAGGCAGACAGCTCCATCACTGCAGTTTGTGAGGCAGAAAGCTCCATCACTCCTGTTTGTGAG
The DNA here is from genome assembly GCA_036023855.1 of Gadopsis marmoratus. NCBI lineage: Eukaryota > Metazoa > Chordata > Actinopteri > Centrarchiformes > Percichthyidae > Gadopsis > Gadopsis marmoratus. Next base: position 1,779 of record JAVQJF010127324.1, on the reverse strand, counting down.
GCAGAAAGCTCCATCACTGCAGCAGTTTGTGAGGCAGACAGCTCCATCACTGCAGTTTGTAAAGTGGAAGGCTCCATCACTGCAGACTGCACTGAGGCAGGAGGCACCATCACTGCTGTTTGTGAAGTGGAAGGCACCATCACGCCTGTCTGCACAGAAGTCAAACACAGCTTCTTGGCGGGCTGAGTGACCTCTACAGGTTTAGATGTTGATGCTGTGATACAAACAAGAACAATTCTAATTCAAACAACTGTTAAAGGTCTGAGTGCCCTAATGTCTGATGTATTATTGTAGATGTGCAACAGTTTCCAAAATGTTTAACTAGTTTGACTTGGGGCTTTAAATATAAGTTTCATGAAAAATGTTTGTAGACTTATACAATCTGTGACCCTGGCAAAAATGATCCCATGTGGTCACATGTCATGAAAACACGCTGCGATCCACAGAATTGTCAGAATATTGTCTCACCTTCAACACTGGTGGCAGCCTTGCACCTGTTCCTAGTTCTCTTGATGCCCTACACAAGAACAAGCACAGCAGACTTTCCATCAGACAGCTGATGAATCAAAGACTCTGCTCAGTGACGTTCTGCCATTAGCTCCAGTGTAGCGATGTGAGTAGAAGGTACATACATAATTGTTTTTGAATGACCAGTCGGGGTATTTCTCCGAGTGGAGCCGTCTCTCTTTATCTGCCTCTTCATAATATTTGGCCTGCTCCTCCTTTGACAGCGACTTCCACTGTGGACAGATACAATACACCGTTTACTCCTGATAACCAGAAGTGAAGCGTAATCACTTCGCTTCGCCTTTTTGATACCAACTAATGTGTTACACTCTATAATTTTGGTGCCTCTTTGAGGTTATTCATTGTTATTACATATTTTGGCCTCCATAAAGCCATGTAGCCCCTACGCTGGTCATGTGATAATAAATTAAAAACATTTGACTGCAGAAAACGGTCTTTTAAAACTGCCCCAAAGTCTCAAACATGCACAGCAAGAACACACTCACCCTCTGGCCCAGGATAGTGTTGACCAGCGCGTTGTCGCGGACGTTAAGATCGGCCACAACATTTGGCCTCTGCTCCTTCAGGAACAGCATGAAGGCGTTCGGCGGCTTCTTGACATACTGCCGGTCGTCTTGCGGCTGGCTTTTACGCTTTCTTCTTCTGCGGGAATACAGAAAGCACACGTGTCAAACTGTGAGGAAAGACGTCTTTTAGATGGAAGCAAGCAGAATAACACAAGACGAGTAAAGTGCATCCTTCTCTGTGCTGTGTGGGGACATTAAAACCAATTAAAAGAGACTGATTATAATAATATTCATGCTGGCACCTCTGTAGACAAATAACCGACACCTGCAGTCAAACAACAGCTGCGGGAAATGTAACGTAAGGCTATTGTGATTCCATTACAAGTCCCGGTTTATGTACGGTCTTCTGCCACAGATCATGGGCCAGTCACAAAAAAGAACAAGTACATTTCAACCAAAACAATCAAATGCTCGCTTACTTTGGCACAGAGGGATTCAGTGGAGGAGGAGCAGCAGAGTTCGAGGGAGTGAAGACTTCTGTTGCAATGTCATACACCACCTGTCCGTTCCTACACAGATAAAGACAGACAGAGAGATTTTAGACAACTGACAGAAGCTCAATAGCTGCGTCCAGTCGCGTGTGTTTGTTTGCCTTCAGGTGTGAGTTCCTTACAGCGTTCCGACAGGAAGCAGGATCTGGCCGTTGGGGAGCCTCACCGCTGACACCTGGTTATACTGGAGACAC
>JAVQJF010127316.1:0-13812 GCA_036023855.1 Gadopsis marmoratus | reverse complement strand
AGGGAAAGACTAACGAGACAGGAACATGACCAAATAAGGACAGAACCACACCAGGGAGGGAAACACTGAACACACTGAGGAAACAACCAAGGGCATGACAAAAAAAGAACCAACACAGGACACACATGACTCAAAACAAATGCAATCAAACAGGACTGTGACAATAGCCATAGTATAGCAACAGTATAGCCATAGTATAGCCACAGTATAGCCACAGTATAGCCATAGTATAGCAACAGTAGAGCCATAGTATAGCCACAGTATAGGCACAGTATAGCCACAGTATAGCCATAGTATAGCCATAGTATAGCCACAGTCTAGCCACAGTATAGCCACAGTCTAGCCACAGTATAGCCATAGTATAATCATAGTATAGCCATAGTATAGTACAGTATAGTACAATATAGTATAGTATATTATGTGATGACAGCTATTGTAGTTCACCAGTCCCAGCTGTTGTGAGGACAGGTATTTATCAGGAATCCCAGTTAAACTGAATGGCAGGATCGTCTCCTGAGGTTACACATTGTCTGTCATGTCTTGCTGGATGTAGAAACAGGCACGCCTTTTCTCAGGAAGAGATACACTCCAGAAAAACTAGTTTGTCAAAACATAACAACATGTGACCCACTTCTTGCACCTACACCCGCCTCAGTATTGACATCTCTCTCTCTCTCTCTCTCTCTCTCTCTCTCTCGCCAGAGTCAAAAGGAGGGCGCTGGCACACTGTTAACACAACAGACAAATTGTGCAGAGACTAGTGAAAAAAAACGGTATCACTTAGCTGATAGGACATATCAAATCCTGTAATGTATACAGCTGGAAACTAGGAAACCGGATAGTGACAAGAATTGTTATCTTGTATTTTAGCAGACAAGCATGTACATTTCTCAGAAGTAACATGATGAAACTACAAGTTGGTTCAGCAACTTTCTGCAGAGTCTTTTCCCACACACACACACACACACACACACACACACACACAAGCACACCCTATACAAACACCTACTGCCCCCTGGCCCCTTGCTGTTAGAGGGTTAAACTACTACATCCTCAGATCCAGCTCCCTGCAGTCCAAGCACATTTGGTTTCAGGTATTTCAGGTTTCAGAACAGTATCTTCCACGCAGACATTTCAAAAACTAAACTGACTATATGCATTCAAGGACAGTGGACATGGGAGCACAGCTAAACATAGCAATTAGAAGGAAAATTCCAAGTAATATATAAAGTATAAAGTTCAGCATAAAGCAGACAAGATGCAATGCTCCATCTGTACAACTAGATTGTGTGTTGGCCTGATCAGCCCTTGTCTCTGGCCAGGAATCAATAAAAGCATACAGAGCAGGCGGGAATCGACCATGAGAATGAGAGAACGAGTGAGAATAATGTAACATGCCTTCTCAGACCTGGTCAGAAGTCTTGTCACAGCATTTTGCACTATGTGGAGACGAGCCGCAGCTTGTTGGGCCAAGGCAAGTCAAAAGAAGGGTTTGGTTTGCAGCAGTTACAGCAGGATAAGCACAGGTGCAACTAACAGCATCAACGATTTAATGATGCTTCGGTTCCATTAAGCGTAAGCCAGTAAGCCAGACTGCACAATAGCAGAACCCTGCAACTGGCTCACCTTAATGGAATGCACAATTGACGCTATCAATTACACCTGTGATTTTCCTGCTATGACAAAATGAAAAAGGTCTGTTGTCATGACTACAGGATATGGCTGTCTCTCTGACACTGACAGACAGGAACAATGTAACAGACGTTTTGACTTTTTGACGTATTCACAGATGTCTCCATTCCATTAAGTGTCACACAGTAAGCCATGTCATTCAGTGAGTATACACAATACCAGAGCCCAGGAGCTGGCTCTCCTAAATGGAACGCAGCCATTATTAATGTTATTAATTCTGTGCTTTTCCTGCTTTGACACAACAAAGTGACAAAAAGTCACAATGTCTGCTGTGAAAGTGGTTTTAAAGGAGTTTTTATGTGTAAACCTAAGGCAAACGGACACTTAAAGTTGCACTCATTGAGTTTATTTCTTTAAATTTCTTTTATTATTTGCCCACTTGGGCAAATCACCTTATAACGTTGTTATAGCTAAAATTTAAGCAAAAGAATGCAGAGACTCCGCATGCCCTAAAGCCAAAACAAAGTGCTGAAAGACATCAAAATGTTCAATAGAGCAGAGGGGAAACGGGTGTGAAAAAGGGGTGATAATTCTTTGACGGTTTCATCACTACAAGCGACCACTTTCACATTATACATAGTCATTTTATCCATTGTAAACAATACAAATACTGATTAATGCTGCTTTAAACATCAGATGTGGCCTTTGAATTGATTATCCATTAAAAGACATACAATATTAGTGGTCAAAAAGAAAACAAGTTAGGTTTGCACAAAGTTCTACACCGTCAGTTCCTTTATCATTGAAAAAATGGATCAACTGACCCAGATACAATTAAGCATCAGTTTGACAGCACTGCTGTGTCTGCAGAAATTGAGAATTTAACTGTCGCCCACATGATGCTTACAGCTTTAGGTACAGCAAAGCCCTAACATTGCTAAAGTTATGTTTAAAGTTTTGTTTTTCACTAAGGTCAGCCATTCTGCACAATGTACACACTCATGTTAACAAAGTGCTCTGGACAAAATATTGAATTGTGAACAATTACAGTAAAATTGTGCCACACCTTTCCCTCACCCCACCTCAGCTCCTACTGGCATGACTGCAGTATCTGCTCTGTGGAGACAGTAATTTCAGAAAATGACTAACCCATAAAATAAAATGCTACCAAATGTCTTATTGAACATTTCAGACCAGACTGAGGTGATGCAACAATGTGTGACTACAAAAATCGCTTGAAAATGATTTTGCTAAAATTCTAAATTTCACTGTGTATTATTGTATTTCAAAGATGAAGCATTTTTTGCATTTAAGAATGAAGCTTTAGCGGAAGAGCTTTCTGTTTTTGCTGGTGCAGTCTTCTTAGTCTCCAGCAGGGATGGAATTGTTGGGTCTATACATATAGAGTAGGTCTAGACTTGCTCTATATTGACAAGTGCTATGAGATAACTCTGTTATGATATATAGCGCTATATAAATAAAATTGAATTGAATTGAAAAAGAAGCATACCTGTTTTTAAGTTGGTAAGATAATTCTGTATGTGGGCTACTCTCTCCTCGGACTCAGCCCCACACACAGACACCTAGAGAGAGAAAAGCTATAAAAAAAATATATCACTGTCAGTGGGCTCAAACACTGCACTGTTAGATTATTTTTTCATGTGTATGACTGTAGGAAGTGTGAGCTCTGTGAACCGTGGCTGATGCATTGCTGTTGGGGTGGGGGGGGGGACTCATCTGTACTCTTCTGTGTTGAACTACTCTGCTCTTTATTGTCCTATTTAGTCCCACTAAAGTGCATTTGATTCAACTCTGCTCTGCTTTGCTCAGCTCTCAAGGAAATATAGCTTCTGCTTTCTGCTCCTTCTCTCTAGATTATCTGATTCTTTTCTCCTCGACTGTGCTCCGTGCCATACTCTGGTCAGTCCAGCTGACTTCTGCTCTCATTTCTGCTGTAATCTATTTTGCCCTCAGAGAGGGTAATGAACCATAACACTAAACAACACATGACTTCCAGTCAGTGATCATCATGAGGGCAACTGACAGCATTGTGAACATTCAAACATTACTTGAAATGCTTTTTCCTCCACACTTGTCATCAGCTTGATGCTATTTACTGCAATAAATTTAAGTCATAAAGAGTGTGTCACATGAGAAGCAATAAAAGGCTGGGTAAACTGAGGTAAAGTGGGTGTACCCTCCAACACAATAGTGCAAGAATGCTGTGCACTGAGCACACAGTGAGTTGGTCTTTCCATGTCTGAGCTAGCATGGCACTGATAAGAGTCGCAGGACGGTAGAGGAGCAACAAACAAGTCAGAGTAACTGTATCACATCACAGCACGGTTCTCTACTCTTTACAGTGTGCTTTCAAACAACCACAATCTCTAACCTTCGGAAAAGAGCCACTTTTCGATATGATTTTGTCAGTTAGTGTATACTCACATTCACACCTGGCAGGTATCCAGTACTACCGCATTCTTGTAATGTCAGTTGTGGAACAGCTTGACTCTATAGTAATCATCAGTGCAACGACTTGCCCAAAGGCACCAACAGCTAAGATCAATGGACTAAACCTGAAAAATAACTACGTGTGTGTGTGTTTGCACTGGCCATTTGAATGGGCCAAAGCCAGTGAAATTAATTACTTCCAAGCACACCAAATGCATATCAAAGTATATCAAATGTTATTTAGCTCACTTAGGCCACTATCAAACATATATAAAGGTAAATGACTGGGATAAAATCTCAGGCACCGCTAGCGAATTTCACTATTCACACATGCAGCTACGTTCAGGAACATTTCTGTGTTGCGCCTTTTCACACATGCCAAGGGACATGGGACAGTCCAGCAGATGGCAACACTTATGGATGCCAATCGCCGTAAAACTCAACAGAAGAAGAAGGAGATGGGGCAAGACGTCTCTTATTGTTTTCAGGAACATGGCATGGAGGTCTTTTTGTCCAGTGTGAATGCTCTTGTAATGATTTTAACATTCAGCTATCAGATCACCCACGAAAGCATTGGAAAGGCAACTGTAAAGAAATCACGGATTCAGATACGTCATCAGTGGAGCCTTGTGATTGGTTTGCTCGCTTCACGTGGATGCATCTTTCGTCAGAGGGATGTAACTTTTTCGTACTTGTCCCTACAAATTTGTTGCTTTCAGTCACACAGCCAGTCTTGAGGTGGGGAATTGGAAGTACAGTTTTCCCTGAATATCGATCCCTGCTCCCATTCACACATGACCTCATGCAGGAAATGTTCCTGAACATTTCAGGGAAAGACTGCATGCGTGAAAGGGGCTTTAGATTCTTATGCAATTTTGGACTAGGATGTGATGACACATTTAAAGAGATTCCACCCAAAGCAGAGCTCCTCCAACAAAGGCAAACAGCAGAGGTGATATGAGCTGACACTGAGCGGACTGATGTACGACACTTAATATCAGAAACGTAGCTTATTACTTATCATCAAGCAGAATTACTGTACACAGAAGAGGATGGAGACACACAGGCACAAGCAGCTTGGCTGTATGTCAGTGAAACACACTCATTTCCACATTCAGCCCACCATTCATCCAGTCAGTGGGGAAGCTGGAGAGAATGCCGTTTAAAGATAATGTTGTGACAGCAAATTTTGAACAGATTGCCGTTTTTGTTCTATAAAAGGGGCAGTGCTGCGCTGGAGGCAAAAATAAAACAATGACAACAATATGGAATGAACTATTCGTATTAGGGACTGGGATTGTTTTTTGTCAATGGCCAATTAGAACTCACTGCTCTGACAATACACTGCAACTGGCAAAGACTTCTTTTTTCATGCATTTGTGACAAACGCAATAATAATTGCCACTCATTGCGTGTTTTGTCATGCGAGGCTAATGTCGGTCTGAACGCGGCCTTATTGTGTTGAAACTGTTGTCTCTTTTACCATTTGGATTATTATGCAAAATGATCCAGAAAATAATCGGTAAAGACACGACCGTCACTAGGGCTGCAACTAACAGTTCTTTCCATAAAAAATTTGACTACTCCCGCCATAACTATATCTTTTTCTTTCTTCAAAAAGGTGTTTTTACCATGAGTGTCAGGTAATAATAATAATCCACTGATCGCTTAATCTATATACTGTCAGAAAACCGTGGAAAATTTCCATCACAGGTTCCCAGAGCCCATGGTGTCCGCTTCAAATTGCTTGCTGCATCCATATAACCCAAAGATATTCAAGCAATGACATAAAACGGAGAAAAGCAGCATAATCAATTATCAAAATGATTGGCAATTGATTTCCCATTGATCATCTAATTGATTAATCCCTTTCGGCACTAACTGTCACGTGAAAAAGTAAAATATTCTGACGGATTTTCAGAAGAAACTATTTTCCCATTTATTACTTGATAAAAAAAAATCTCCTGTTTTGCAAAGTAAAATTTGCGTGCAGGATTATAAACTAAAGAGGACTATTAATATTGATTCTTGTACTAAATACTATAGCTTCCCCAAAGGTCCATGGGAAACTTTTTCTGATCCTCGTCTTTTACTGATGTTTGAGAGACTGTGGATGCTGTTTATTGAACTCAATCAATTAATACAGTTTGATGCTACTTACTAAGTTATATGACACAGTATGAATTTGCATGTTGAAGGTAAGTTGTACTTTTTATTATTTTTGCAAATATAAAAAGGTGGGTTCACCCATCACTGCATTCCTGATCATAACACAAAGGGAAATTTTAGGGAAGTGAGCCAGTGAACCGGTAACAGTTGAGATCCAGGAGAAGAAAATGTTCCCTCCGCAGTTTCTTTTCTAACTTGCCTGACAGGAAGGAAGATGGTTGGGAACATTATTCCAGCGCATTCACATACATACAGAATCTGGCCAAGACATTTGGATGTGCATATATAACATATGCAAATTATGGCCTCAGAACAAAAATAAGTATTTACAGTTACGTAAGAGTGTCACGCTAAAGCAAAGTATGACCTTCTGTGACCAGAACCAGCCTTTAACTCACCGACGAATGCTTGTGACGCGCACATGTCTTCCGAATGAATCGATAACACACACGCGGAGAGTTTCAGAGGGTTTCAACGTGTTAAATGTTAAGTGAACCCACGTGACAAACACCTACAGAAGGCCTGTCATTGTTTTGCAGTGTGGGAAACCTCAACGTCTGAAATTCCAGCATCACCAAAACCTTGATTATTTGGGGCCGACCAGCGAGAACAAGAAATGCCAGAATGCGTGTGTGAACCTGTGCGAAAGAGAAGAAGGGTTAAACATTAACACAGAGAAACACAGCAGAGAGAGAGGGGGGCACACACACAGCGAGAGAGAGAGGTGTGTGTGTGTGTGTGTGTGTGTGTGTGTTTACCGTTCATCCTCATCTGGCTTAGCCTGTTTGGATTACTGTCACCAGCCAGAGGCCGGACCAAAGCCCTTCAGGGCCTCCTGTCACACTGGGTAAATGCAACTATGTGTGTGTGTGTGTGTGTGTGCGCGTTTGTTGGTGAAACACCAGGTTCGTCGCCAATTAACATCAATGCGACGGGACCACTGACATTTAAGAGGATGTTCCTTGTTTTGTCCTTTAGTTCAGCCTGGAAGTCTGCCTCTCTCTCTCCTTTTCACCACTTGGCCATCTTGCTAGTCAAGCAGCGCTTGTAAGCGGCAACACAAAAAAAGTTAGGCCAGCATATTGGTTTGCTACGATAGACAAATCCACCAGCTGATTTATGTGTTGCACACTCACGCACCATTACAGCAGCAACGGAGATGAACCGAACACATTTAAGCTTACAATATAAGATTTTAGCAGGTTTGAGTTTTTAGCAGCAGTACAAGATGTTGGGAGAAAAATGTAATCCAAAGTTTTGGATTCTCACAATGTGGATGCTTGTGGAGTGCATGGCTGCTACAGAACAATGGCAAAAGGTTTGATGACTGATTTTTACACAAACATCTCCAGATCTATATTTAACTCTTCTACCTCACCTCACAAGTTCGCTAGGTCTCATACATGGCAGTGTGTGTGTGTGTGTGTGTGTGTGTGTGTGTGTGTGATGACCAAAGTGAAATGACTCTGACAAAAGAGGTTGTCACACACATTCCCACACACACAGATGCAGGGCACTGAGCAGCAGCAGTGAGAGCGAGTTTGTCAGGCAGAACACGATAACAGCCTTGATTACGTACCGGTTCTCAAATTCTCTGGTTTTCAAGTTTTGTCCTGTTCCTCTCCCTCACGACATTCTAAACTGTGTTCTCGGCAACTCCGGTATCAGCAACACAGGGTAGGGTTTCTGTAACCTGACATCCGCAGCGTCCATGCACAGAGCGCGATTATGATGCATCGCACAAAACCAAAAAGTTAAAATGGCATTTACGTGACAATTACATTTCATTGTCAAGGGGTTAAATGTATTTTGCAGGGATAGACACTAATATTTTAAAGTACTGGCCGCACGGGCCACCAAACCCCTAAATCTGGAGGCCAAAGTACATTTTTGGTGGCCAAAATGTAAAGTTATGTAAAAACAATCCAGAAAAGGCAATTTATCGCAACTTCATACAGCCTTCCTTAACTGTGACACGTCAATAAATGAAAATACACTAAGAGAATAAAACAATATTTTTACAATAATAATTTAAACTCAAGTTCTTTTTAAACATATGGTACATATTCTCTCTCAGTCTTTTAGCTCACGTCTATATTTCCTTCCTAAGGAATCGGGATGTTTGTGTTGCTTTGGCGAAGGCTCGCGGTACAGGGTAGAAACTTGGATTGCCACAGGGGTCCACCTACATGGAGTTTTTGGTGGCCACAGGCCATAGGGCCATGGTTAATGTCGAACCCTGATTTGGATAATGGGGGACGACACTCCGAATAGTACAGTAGTCTTTTTAAAAGTAAAGTTGCTGCAAAAAACACAGAGGCGTATTTACAGTTTTCAAGCTTTAAAAGCATCCTGAGGAGCAGGTCATGGTGTTAGGAAGAACCTAATAAACACCAGGCGTACCAGTTGATTGCTCAGTTGCATCGATTATGGCCCAGTCATATCAGAAAGTGGCTCTAGTCAGTCACAATAGTTCTCAAAGTGAGCTATCCAACTGTCCGCTAGCAACAGAAGGCAAAGCCAACTTTATTTCTCATATCCTGTCTACATGTCATGATTATACAGCAGAGGTTGAATTACAGCGAATGGTGTAACACAGCTAATAAGCTATAGTTGCTTTCTCTGTTTTAGAATTCTGTCTGTTTTGTTTCTGCTACCACAAAGGTCAGCGCTGTCAACACAGTTTGCTATAGAGTGCTGCAGGAATGAGTGCTAAAACCCGAAAATGAGTCAGCATCTGTGCACTTGCGGTTCCCTCGTCTGGAAGTCAGTGGGTTTCTTGAATGGGTTTTTGGTTAGATGCCTGAAATAAGGTCTGTGGTAAACACAAGCTTAAGGGATTATTGAGTTTTGTTCTACGACATAAAATATGTCAGTAAATACCCCACTCACGCTTTTACGTGTCTTAAAAAAATTTGGTTGCTAACAAGTGGCTAGATGAGACTACAGAGGTCAAACGCCATCATGCTAAACACAGAAACTCATCTACTCACTCGTCCACCTTTACAACCTCATTGGTTTATAGCCCAACGTTAGCTTTTTACTTCTGGTGATTGCATTTATGCTTCAAATATCATAAAAGAGGTGTTCAATTGTGAAGATTAACTTGCTGAACAAAACGTAGTGAACAAATAAACTTTTGTTTGTTTGTTTTTTTTTATCCAAAATACAATGGAAACATCCCAGGGCGACGCCAACCTCCTACAAAAATACGCAATCCCTGCAGCACTCTACAGATGAATGGCACAAATTTGTGTGTCAAAAGTAAATTCGTAACAAATGTTCACTGTTGTAAATGCTGGTGTGACAGGGCCTTTAGACTGATCTGTTTGTAAGATAGAACATCATTATACCTATTTCCACACCCGATGATCTCAAACTCACGTAAACAACTTCAGAATAATCCAGGATTCACTTGGATCAGCTGTTTCAGTGTTTTTGTATATTTTCTATAAATTATTGTATTTTTCATGGATAGCCTCCAGCTTTGTTCCAGGTGTCAAGATTCATAATTTTCACAGTATCAATCAGTTAGATGACTGAATTAAGTTACATGATGTTAAATGTTCATGCACAGCACTGTGTGGTCCTCTTGAGTTTTTTTATTTAAAAATGTAATCTGGTGCAGCACTAATGGAGAGTCACCAGTCCTATAATTTGTAGTAGTTTAGTAATTTCTTTTAAGAGACTGTAGAAAAGCTGATCATACAGTAGAGAAAACACAGGGTAGAACTTTCTGGCAGCATTCTCAGCACAAGGTTCGAGAAAAACAGTCTTAACTACGACACCATTTCTGTGAACTCATTTCTGGCATTAAACTAAGTGCAATAAAAACGGGGCTATTGAGTGGTTTTAAAAAAAATGCATTTGTTTCGTTCTGTTCCAGAATGGGCCTCCAAAATGGTTTCAAGGAACACATGAACAACACAAGCAGTTGTCAGAAATAAAACAAATCACTACCATACACATTATATGAGACTTTTTAAAGAGGAGATGGCGCAGAGGTCCACCCATGCAAAACTTGTCCCCCTCACTTTTCATCTCATATTGCAGTTAGTCTGAAGATAAAACACCAAGAGGATATGCCGAATTGTTTAAGTTATCAAAGCCAACAACTTCTGTCCTCCCTCTTCTCTAGGACTTGATTTTTCACAAAGTGATTAGGGTTCTTTTTTGGGTTTTACGACTGCAGCACAGGAGGGTGGCTTGGTTGCATAAATTCCTTGCCTGACAAAGAAAAAAACACACCAGTACTTTATTAGCCTCATAACAAAACAAACAAAAAATATAATTTCTTTTTAAAGAATTCTTTCGTTCTCCTCTCCAACTGTTTGCCCAGAAAACAATTGGGGGGAAAAGAACTATGGATGCATTCTGAGCAACATGTGGAATAGCCAGTACAGCTGTGTGTGTGTGTGTGTGTTTCGTCTTCCCAAAGCAGGCTTCGTTTTGAAGCCCTGAAACGGCCTGGGGCGTAGAAACCAGCAGAGAGCTCAGCTCAGACCAGTGTCGGCAAGCCAGTGCTGCAAAAACAACATGTCAACACCACTTAATACATACACATTAAAGACAGTCACGACATCATGTGACAGCTGGGACTAACAATTCAACACTTAGCTGGGAACGGAAAAAGCCAATGGGAGCCACTGTGAGTAATGAACTGGACAGTTAGATAGTGGACTCATTCTGCCATGTGTTGAAGCTGATGAGATGACACTGCGAAGCATCATGGGAGGAACAGTCAGGCACACGTGTCATTAAGGCAGTTCAGAGGTGTGTGTGTGCGCATCCACATATCTGTAGCCTTTGCGCACTACAAAACCACCGCTCAAATTTTAATTTTGGAGGTAAAATGCCGCTGCTGGTTGTTTGTTACGAGTAAACTCCATTTACTCAAAGCAACAAAACATTCCAAACTTGATAGCTAAAAAAAATTTCAAAAGCAGATTGTACTCATTTCCCATCATGAAACTAACAGCATCATTTGGTTTGACCCCCCCCCGACTGGTAAATGGCCATATCTTTCCAACTCTACACCGCCAGTGGCATCACCTGGGTTACTTTTATAATTATTATTTTTACTTGACAAAGCTCCGCCAGAGCCATGGAAGACATTATACAACACGGGCTGAGCGATACTCCTCACGACACGTAAATTGACCATTATGTGTAATGTTATGCCTGGAAACTTTAAACCGAAACTCAGCAGAAACTCAGATTGTCACCATCAGGCCAATCTCCCCAAAACTTCATAAATTCCCCTTTCCCCCATTTTACATGCAAGTGCTACCATGACTCCACCAGACCAATTCCCACTTGACCTCTAAGTTGATTGATTTTCGATTTACACGGGCCGATATCAAAGGGTGCAGACCAAAATGCCTCTGGACAGACCTACAACCAATCAGAGCAACAAAATGTGTGACATAGTGCTGAGCGAATCCTGTTTGAAGTGCGATAAACACATCTTTGTTATCAACAAAAGGTGAAAATATACCATCCAGTTTGTTTAATACTGAAGCGATAGCCGGAGTCAGAACGTTCCACATCAGTGGCAGCAATCTTGGTTGCTTACAAAAATGCCTAAACGCCGCTCCTCTGTACAGTCGTCGTGTCAACTCCGCTCCCTAATAGATAAACAGTTGTGACAGGTCAGATGGAAATCTGTCTGAATGGGAGGGGGACCAGGCGCATCTGCCAAATAAAACATGAGCTTGCGGATCGTCTGGTTCCCAGGCTATGGAAGTGCAAGATGCAGAGCTAAACGTCTTTGGCAAAATCAGAGCACAACCTGCATGTAAGAGTAACAATAATGGTAAATGCCAGAGCCACCTCCTGCTGGAGCGCCATTGGAGTAAACCAACTGAGACCATTAATTGTTTGCCAGCTGATTCAGATGGAGCTCAACGATTTTGGCGATTCGGTCGGCAGGCATTACTCATTAGCCCCACATCCAAATTACGCCTACAAAGAACGATTTTCCACCTCCTGAAACAATGCTAAACGCAAGCCATCCACCGGGGTGGTGAAAACGTTGTAGCTCCACAATGACAGCGAAGCATATAGAGCAGGACAACACAGTCAAGTGCTCTGCCTCAGAGGCCGGCACCTTGGCTACAGGAGACTAGAGTTACACAGAGTCAGAGTCACAACCTGCTAACAAGCTCTCTAGGCAAGAGCAGAGACAGGTCACATTACAGGATACTGTTACAGTCGCATAGGCAAAGGTGTGTGTTGGTCTTTTGAAGGGTGTCAGGTAAAAGTCATCAAGAAGCAGGTGCGCGCACACATGCAAACACACATTTGAGTTAAACTGATCCGAATCTCAAGCTTTAGAGAAAATTATAATAGTTGTTGCTTTGCTCACGCAGGACACAGGCACAACAAGCTGCATCAGGGGCTAAAAAAAAAATTCTCCATCTGTTTGAGAGGAGTAATGATCAAATTAAAGTTCCATTTCCATTTTCTTTTGAAGGAGGAGAATGTGAATTAGTGTCTCCTCGGATCCACAGGCTTCAGTTAAACCAGCAAAGCCAGTGACTGGGATAAATATTAAACGCTCTGACACCATTTACATCTCATTCTTTCCTCCTAATTCACGTATTGTATCTGTTCCCTGAAAATGGCACTCTTCTTAAAAATTCAATTCAGTTCAGTTGTATTTATATAGCGCTGAAGATTGAACAATGTCACTTCAAAATGAGATATCTCCTTTAATAACAATTATTGGTAATATACTAATTTAGGCTTCCTGAATTCTTGTTCTCTCTCTGTACATGTGTGTGTGTGTGTCTGCATTAGCTTAGTAATGCTGAATTTTCCAAAATATCCCTCCTGCTCCAGTAAATAGATGCGGAACTTTCCCAAATGGTAGATCTATAAATTCGTGGAAGAAAACCCTAGGCTACCCTACACTGAAAGCCGAGATCGGATGTGCTTGCATTTTTTTTTAAATGCCATTATCTCGTGATCTTGAGATAATGGCATTTAAAAAAATCATCATTCAGATCCGTCCTTGTCATTTAAGGAGAACACTACAAGATAAATGAACCCAAATCTTGTTCACAAGAAAACAGCTTTGTTATTTCGAGATCACGGAATTAAAACATTTATTGCAAGTTCAGCTGTTCTTGTTGTTCGTAGAACCCCAAACAGTTGAGTCGGTGCAATAATTCATGCAACTGAGGGTGGAGTTAAGACAAATAATACGCTGAAATCAAATCCAGTTCAAATATTGACATCAGCCAAGATAGACTAGTGTATGATGAGAATAATATCCTTGTAGCACAGGAGCACATCCAAAGAACACAACCTATTTTTATGGAGAGCAACTGAAATATTCCAGTAGCATAAACTAGTTGCTAGTGCTAATGTGTGTTCTCTTTCATCCTGCTCTCACTCTACCACGCCCATCTCTCTCTCTCTATATTTTTTATTTTCTCTCTCTACCCAACCGGTCGAGGCAGATGACCGCCCACCCAGAGCCTGGTTCTGCTCGAGGTTTCTGCCTGTTAAAAGGCAGTTTTTCCTTGCCACTGTCTCCTAGTGCTGCTCATGGTG
>JAVQJF010127313.1:0-16249 GCA_036023855.1 Gadopsis marmoratus | reverse complement strand
AAAATTAAGAGACCACTCCAAATTTTCCAAAGTTCATTTTACTCAAACACATACCTATAAACAGTAAAACCAGAGAACTGATAATTTTGCAGTGGTCTCTTAATTTTTTCCAGAGCTGTACATTTCAATAAAACACATAATCCAATAACAGGAACACCTAAAAAAGGCCTCAAAGGGTACTGCGTTAAATGTAATGTATAAAATTCACAAAAACGTTAATTATTGCAGGACTGTGCACATGTATAATATGTGGACAAACTAACATGCATATTATATACAGTAAAAATTAATCATTTGGCTGATTATTTTGGCCTTGTTAAATGGATGTGGTTTTCAAAACAAGGGCAAGATAAGTGCAACAAAGTTTATGTAATTGTTTTGGGAGTTTTCTAAGTTCGTGTAGGTTTAGAAGAGTCCATATATAATTTTTTTAACGTTTACCAACTGAACTGTAAACTGACTTATAGGCAAGTAAATTTAAATCAGTTTAGTCTGCTGTGATCGTTTTGCCCGACACCCTCCCCTCTTAACACTTGTTTATAGTGCAGATTGGCTATTCTGAAGGTCTAGATAAGGGGAAAAGCAATACTTAGGGAGGAAGTACCCTTATAGGACAATTGAGCCAAGCAGCCAGCATCCTAACGCTCTCACATCTCCAACCGCTGCAGATCTAAGAACTGAGAGGAGGTAGGGGCCAGAGGAAGGTATGTTGAATTGCACTTTTGACTTATGGCTTGCCCTAATCGTGCAATCTACGTTGTGAGTGACAGTGGTTAATGAGGTGTGGATGGTAGTTTCTCACTAAGTGCCATTGTTCATACATTTCAAGCCTCGGTAGCTTCGCTTCAACTGTCAGAAATGAAATGTTTAATTGAAAAATGCTCCACAGTCTGGCGCAACATGAGGATGGACGTTGATCCATCCACAGGGTGCTTCAAGCATTTTTATTCCTGCACAACAAGGGTCCACAAGGTTGTGATGTGAAGCTTACTGGATTGATTTCCTGCAACTGATGGTTAAACGGATCATAACATACTCCACTCCCTCAAAATCTAGCACCAAGTTGAGCAATGGCTGTATTGTCCAAAACGGCTTCCAAATAGTTTTCATTGTTTTACCATACGACCTACATGGGGAAACAAAAGTATTCTCATTTGTTTTCCCAGCACACAGAAATACAAAAAAGTCACCTATGACACTGACATCAAAAAATGAGCTACTTTTCATATTTGAGACGTGCACTGGAGCCATTAACAGTCATTTTAGAACACTCAGAATGAAGGTGTCTGCAGAGAGCCTAAACTCTAAATGTTAATAAATGTTTCAGTTGGGCAGCTGAAAGGTTGGCGGTAAAAGTGGCATCTCGCTGATGGCATGAATGTGAAGCATAGGGTTGCTAAAAGTAAGAGTGCACAGTCAGCAAAGCATCCCTGAATAAAGGCTAAACGTAAGAAAGCAAACAGGATTTTGTTCATCCATATTCTTCATATTGTACTTTCTATATTGTAGCTGTTGCCGTAAGAACATGTAGCTTCAATTACAAAGTTTGTTGTTTGTCTTCAGTTGAATGAATGAATGATTTTGTCATTACTCAGCACAAAGGGCAAAACAACAATACAGTATTTGCAAGTGTCTAATTCCATTCCAAACCACTCGACTTCACGAAAACCTTGAATTAAGATAAGGCAAGATAAGATAAACCTTTATTAGTTCCTCAGTGGGGAAAATGCAGTTACAGCAGCAAAGGTGACAGTGCAAAACAGAGCAATATAGTAAATAAGTGTAGCATGCAAATAGAAAGCAAAAAAAAAAAAAATATATATATATATAAATATTTACATTATTGCACATATAAGTATAGGTATTGCACATTGTGTGGGTTCTCAGCTCTTATGTAGCCCATATATACATAAACTATTGGATTTACATTATTGCATTAGCCTTTAATGATAAAGCTTTTGGTCATTGGATTTATCAGGGCAAATGTTTGACGTAATACACCTGTGCTTTGTCATACACGTGGAAAATGCCATTCCCTGTCACACCCAAGGTCAAAATACTAGAATACACCACAAACACACAAGAGACTGTGCTGGGAGACACAACAAACCTTCTGGCAATGGCAGGTATTGATGTTCCATCCTGGAGGAGTCGGACTGCCTGTGCAGCCTTTGTAGGGTCCAGGTGTCGCCTCATGCTACCAGTAGTGACACTGACCCGAGCCAAATGCAAAACTAGTGAAAACAGTCAGAAAAGATGAGGAGGGGAAAAAATGTCCGTGGCCTCCACCTGTAAAACCATTCCTGTTTTGAGGGTCAGCGAGCATTGTATAATCTGAATAGTTCTGCCATTATAGCCTAGCGGCATCCTTTTTTTCTGTTTTATTCAGCACATGTTTTGAGATGGCTTTTTTGCGTCCCCCACTGGTCCCCTAGAGCCTTTAAAATTGCATTTGCATATGGTCACTGTTAAATTAAATGAATAAGAAGGGCTGTCTTTCACACTTTACCAGATGGCTGTGATACCCACTTTTGTGGAGGAGGAAGTTTCCCTACTGTTTTTGACATTTCAGTGTGGCTAGAGATCTTTCTGAAAAAATCTGAAAATGAATTGTGGGTGTGCTTTCCAGATTTAGCTAATTTATTGTGGACATAATCTAAGATAGCTAAAAAGTCTGATTTGGGAGAAATACGTTATGAACAAAAAACTGGTGAAGTGAGTCTAGACAATAATTCCACCTTTTGCTTGGCATTGTATTTAAAAACAGTAATCTTATTAGATATGGTTGAAAGAGTTATGAGTGCCACTGACAGCTTAAAGAAATTAACCTGGTTGTGGGGAAAAAAGAATTGCATTAATCATTGACCATGGTTGTTTTTGTACCAATATCATTCGGTATGAATCAGAATATCTATGGTCTCCAAGAAAAAATATACCTGTTTACTTGCATGTCAAATGTTTACATACAGTTTACAGTAAAACTATTTAAGAACGATTGCCATCTTATGAAATTAATTGACAGGAAAGGAAAAAACAACAAAGTTACAACAGAGAACAGAATCACTTTGATAACTTCTCCAGACAAATGAGGCAGACATCCACACTGACAGAATAAAGACAGTGTAGGATAAGAGATGACATTTGATGTAGCTGCGACAGCAAAAATAGTTTCCAACTTAGACACACAATGGAGACACACAATGCAGACAAGCAACCAAGTTAGGTTAAATACGGGGGCATGGACTCAAAGGTAAATCAAAAAACATGCAAAGAAATTATCAAAAGGTCAGTGAATGATCCTTAGAGGTGCGGAACCATGGTACCAATGATTGCTTAAGCAAAGAAATAAAGTGGAAAATACTAGAATCTTTGGCAAAAATCAATATTTTTATGCGTACATTCTGTTCAAATGCAGTATAGCATTAGGGAATTAGTGGGTAGATGAAGGAAAGGGACTAGGAAAGGAAAGGGATACAACAGTTTCGAATACAACTGCCATCAGTTAAATATGGAAATTTCCTTATTAACGATGAGAAAGTTGATGGCAACAAAATATTTTTTTTGCCTTTTATTTGCTTTGAAAACAGAAATGGGGGAAGTTTTCATCAAAAGCCGCATGGCACCCCAGAATATATGTGGAAACAATTATCACCCACCAAAACGTCATGCCACACACGATGAGGCCAAAATACAAGAATGTGTTTTTTGGATAATTGGCGACTAGACGGAAATGATTTCGCAATAAGAAAATGTAGAAAACACAAAACAGGGAATAACACTGACTCCCAAAATTATACAACAAAGTACATTTCAAATCAAAGAATGCCACTGTAAATGTCAAAGTGATGTTAGGGGTAGTATGATATGAATTTCTGTGTAAACACATGATTGGATGACTGGGGCCCTGTCTTTGTCTTTCTTCACAAATCCCCATAAATCTCATGGCTACACAGCACAGCTTTAAACCAATTTGAATCACAACCTTACACATACTATTTGAAAAAATTTGGGAATGACTTCCCAGAGGGATAGCCTACTGGTGGTGAGCAGAACATCACGAAAATCCCCAATCAGGTGTCTGAATGTTACCATTAGGAATTAGACTACAAACATTTCGCCTGACAGAAATCACAATCTGATGTTAATGCTTGGCAAAGTACTTATTTTCTTGTGAAATATCATGGAATGCAACTCACCCAAACTTAGTTTACCTAGCTTTTGAGTTGCAGAATAAATGCAATATAAATGCAACATAATTTCAGATGCAAATCTTTTTGACTAAATTGCATGGTAAATAGGGACTTAATAGAAAGATTCATGACAATGACATGACAGTCTGAGTCCTTTACTCTTTTAAAGTAATTTTTATCGAATTTTACATCATCTGTAAGCAAAAGAGAAGAGTGTGTAGATTTACAGTAACTGAAAGTTGTTGTTTTTTTTACAAGAATTGGACAACTTGTCTCTATTCCCAAAATGAACATATTACTGATGCTGACATGCCAATTACACTCAACTCCAGCCCTTTGAAGGCATTCTCTTTGTCTGGATAGACATCATAAATTAAATTACTTTTTACAGCATTCAAATAAGCATTATTTTGAAAGGTTATGTATCTTTTTAGATGGGAAACAAACATGTTAAAATTATAAACCCTTTAGAAAATTCAATCTGTCATGAACCTGAAAGAAGTGTTTGATTACTGACAACATGGCTGCTTGTTTCCTACAAAAACTATGCTGCTAATATATGGAAATTCCCAAATTCTTTCAAATTGATTCTCTGCGTTATGTTTCAACATTTTGGAATGTTTAATATTTAGATACAAAAAAAAAGACAGAACAACAAGTATACCTAAAAGCAAATGTATGACCCAAAAAAGATAAAAACTTGTACACAGAAATTCAATGATATCTGTTCTCTATTACATATACAAATGGAAGCCTCTACATATGGAAAAACACAAATGAAAACAAAAAATAACTGTACTGTAGTCTAGACAACTCTCTCCCTTAGCAGAAAACACATTTTTAAAAACAGAGACTGTCAAAATGTATTGATTCAAAATGGAAAAATAAAACATATCAGTTGAGCAGTGAATGGCAGGCGAGGTGAACTGAAACACAATGCGATACATTTTGCAGCATCACTGATGACAACATGGTTCACCATCATACAAATTTTGCACATGTGATATGTAATGACCTTTATTTTTCCTCTCAGCAGACAGAATTTGTATGTATACTGGTGACCATGTTAACCACTTTGGATGACCCCATGTGCAAGTGTAGCTCGTGATATTAATGGCCTTCTGTGTTACTGCAACTGGCAACATATTAAATTCACTTTCTGAATGAAAGATGTACAAGGTAAACTACATTCAATTTGAATTTAAACTTTAAATAATCCATCTTTTCTTGGATTGCATAACGTGTAGTGCAGCTTATTATCCTTACTGTGAACACATTGGCTGTTTTATGAAGATACACTTTGTCCAACCATGGGATGTGATGCTTTGAGGATACCATGATCCTCTGGTGCAAATGAGTGAAAGCACAAAGAAAGCAAGCAAGTACAAACTAACCTAGCCCACCTGCATGGCTAGTTTCACACTCCTCCAGGTCTTCGTCATCACTTGAACACTCTGCAGATGACACAATGTCATCATGCTTCATGGGCAGAACGTTGGTCATCAGAGGCCACAGCAAAGATACCCAAACACAAAGAGCCACCACCAAAACAAAGACACACAAAGAAAAGGGAAAATATACAAAAGTTAGAAGGTGGGCATGACAGTTAATTTTTGACTTTGGAAAAAGTAGTTAAATGGGAGATAAAAAAATAATCATCATAAAATCAAGATTGAGTTGATAGAATTTTATAGAGTTTTCAACTGCATCCTACAGTCTCATTTGGTGCAAGTTTGCTCAGTTATGATGGAGAAGGCTTAGATGTTATCACTCCTGGTTGAGGAACTTTGATCTCTTCCCAGTCGGCTGGGAAGTCACAGACAGACAGTTTATTTTCCAAAAAAACATATCCTGTTCTATTTCCTGTAAATTAACCCTAGCTCTACGCATTGTATCAAAGGGAGACAATTCAATGTGAATTAGGTTCAAATTTTGCCCGAGCCGCGGAGCCCCAGCAGGAGGCCCGGCCGAGTCAGCGGGGGCGTGTATGTCCTGTACGGCCGAGCCACACCTGGGCAGGAGCGCACCTGCCAGCCATCAGCCGACGAGCATCACGGACAACCAATTAACCGACTGGAGGACATAAGGAGCGGCAACCGGCACCCAAGGAGACGACGGTCGAGATGGTGAGAGCACGCAGATGGAGGAGACAGTGTGACTCCCCCCCCCCCATGAAGAACTAGACCCTGAAAAGGACGACTTTGTGTTATCGTTTGTCCCGATACCTGTTGCCCTGGCGGTTTTTGAATAAAAGCACTTTTCTTTGTCTATCAACCGGTTGTTGAGCGTCTTGTCTTTAGGTGAATCTTTCCTCTCGGACCCTGGCCTGCCACAGAGGGTAGAGTCCAGAGTGGCACCTAGGTTACAGACTTCAGGGGATGAGCAGACGGAGCAGCAGTCCACTTCAAGGAGGAGAACCACACCACGTGGCAGAAGCTGCTGGTGGATGGAATCCACATTTGAAGAAGTCCTGGAACTTGAACCAGAGGTCAGGGGCACCTGTAGAGTGAGGAGCAATGATGATGTGCAGTGCCTGGTTGGGAACAGGTTTTGCTGGTTGCCAATGAGAATTAATTATTATTGGGTCTTGGTCCAGGAGAGAGCTTCTTTGTAGTTCCTCATGTGGTTTTTATAGGCTTCAAGATGGACAGTGAGACCAGGTCTTTTACAGAGCCTCCATCTGATGATGGTAGGAAGTTCATTGGTGAACCAGGGTCAGGACGGAAGAAGTGGACAGTCTGGGTTTTGAGGGGGGCAAGAGAGTCAAGGCTGAGTGATAGGGCTAACTTTTACTGAGCTACCAGGCCATCCACCGTGGTAACGGGAATCACTATCGTAATTGCTGATGTTTCTGAATGTGATGCTTGGCTGTGTGTGCTGAATGGTTACAAAATTGTGCACAATGAAAAGATGCGTAGCAGAACAAGAGTTCACAAGAAGCTGCTGATGTTCCTTTCAGTTCTTCTGCATGCTGCAAACTTTATATCAGGGGGACAGGGATGCTGAAGTGGATAGCATGATGGTCGGCTTTAACTACGTCCAGACACTGCAGGTGGGAGGGTGTTGTGCCTGTGGAGCACACCAAATCCAGCACGTGACCTTTGGAGTGGGTGGGAACATGCTGTATAATGGTGAAACAGTCCAGCAGTGACAGGAATTCAGCGGCAAAAGTGCAGCTGCTTGTGTACACATGAATTTTTAAGTCACCTAGCAGAAGTGTAGATGGGGACATATAGCAGATAGAGGTGAGTAGCTCAGATAGCTTGGGCATGAAGGTAGCAGAGGCTTTTGTGGGGCGGTAGACAAAGACTACCTGGAGCTGTGTAAATCCTGCCAGTGTAAATACAACACACTCAAATAATTTTGATGCATCAGCAGTTTGGAGTGATGATAGAGGTTCAGGAGTTGCAGAATGTCGTGTTTTATGAGCACCATTACAGCAACGGAGCAGCGTCATGTATTTAATGCAGCTGCACGCCGGGGAGAAGGCACCCAGCCTCGGACCACTTCAGTGAAGCAGCATTGAGCAGGATGATGGGTCCAAAAGAGAGGTTGGGATAATCCTGATATATGGCAGAGATTGGTCCAGTCTGGGTATAACGGAGTAAAATCCACAGTTTGTTGGGTATGACGGTGGCTAGCTAGCTACCTAGCAGGCAGCTGGTCGGCGGTGTAGGTGAGTACAGAGCCACAGGTGTACAACCATCAAACACAGGACTGAAAAATGTTGAGACAAGATACTCTTACTCCATGCTCCCATTACAAAAATACATTGCAAAGTTCATCTGAAGTTAGTATGAGGCTCCAGCTGTCTGAGTTAAGCAAATTAAGTGTGTTAGTCCCACATTCCCTGTTTCTGTGCTGAGCTTTGGCAGAAAGACAATAACAGTGAATTTGGTACTAAATCGACTTTATTGAGGAACCTAGACTGCTGAAGCCTTATAATAGCTATGTCTGTGAAGATTAGCAGCTATACCATTACCTTTTGCACTACCCTCATTCCAACTACCAACTTCCAACAAAGCATTTGCACATTAATTTAAAACACATCATAAACAAAAAAGTATGTAATATCAGTGTTATATATTTCTTCCTTTAGTGCAACTTTATATTGTTTGCTCTATTGTATTGCTGATTTTATTGTTTATATTTTATTCTAATTTAAATATTTGAATATCTGTTTATACATTTTTTGTGTGTGCAGCATGGAGCATACTTGAATGACCTAAATTGAAATTGGCCATCACTCAAAAATGTTTGGCTGTCAGTAGATACGATTACATTTGTGGCTTTAATGAACAATATACTCAGAAAAACAGTTGACAGTATATTCACAGTATAGACATGTATGTTTGACCATTTAAAAAACAAAAAAAGTTGGGAGAGAGGGGGATGCAATGTACAACTAACCAAAGGCCTATTCCCATAGGCACTTTGTCCTGTCCCACTCCTTGGATAGGCTACACACATAATTGATGTAGCTGTTGATTGGTTGCTTAGCTCAATGCGCCAATATATTTCAAGCAAGCCAGTTAAAAATTCCCAATGACATATTTGACTCTCTGGAGCACTAATAATAATGAACTCAAACCATGTATGCATGCATTCTACATGTTTCTGACAATTTACTGAATTGAGTGAACTTGGATCATACGTCCTACATACGTTAGAATTTCTTTGTTGATGCCTTTATCAAACTTTTTGTTTGCACTAATTATTGATGCAATTTTTCTTCCATGCAAATTCTGAGCATGTCTTCTATCATATGTGTAATTCTGTATAGTTATTATGGAATCTATCTATCCATACCTGTACAGTTGAGGAGGATCTGTGATTCCGTGTGGTAGTGGTGGACATCATGGTGGTAGTCTCAATGAAGGTAGTGGACATCTCTGGAGGCACGGCTGTGGTCCTGGCTGAGCCTGCCACACTGGGCACATCACCTACCAACCTCACGCTGCCATTAATCTTGATGTTAGGGTTGCCCTCAGCAGCCATGTTCAACACCTTGAGGCCATTGTAATAAAGGCCAGACAGTTGACCCTGAAAGGGCCGGCCATGATCACTGCCACCAATTGCGACTGTTGCTTGAGTGTTGAAAATTGTTAGCTGTCGTCCTAGAGGAGACATCCAGTTGTAAGATATTTTCAACAGAGAAAAGCACGTTGTAATATAATTTGTTTTTAGATGCACTATTCATTTAAAAGAAGACAAAGAGCCTTATTTCTGTGGTGGTGTAACAAGCAGCACAAGCAATGCTTCAACAGTTAGGTATTTCCCTGACCCTGAAATTCATTTTTGCCCACCTGTGTAGCATTTTGGCGCCCAGCACAGAAGACATGGTGCACAGATGGGAGGAGAAGTTGGTATTTTGGTGAAAATAGGGTTTTAGACATTGAACTGAGAATAGAAGTCTATTTCTGATGCAACATCATCCCATTGCTAATTTCTATAAACATATATCTGCATATGAAGGTAGAATCTGTAGGCAAGGGACAAGATTTGGGTATCAGAAATATTTTGGTTTCCATTTGTGACTACAAATCCGTTTGAAGTCCGAGTAGTATTGACTAATCACATTTGAGTGGAATTTGGTTGCATGTGTTGGCCGAACCATCGAACCATGACAGGCACGACAGGCGCATGGGGAGGAAGTCTTGGCCCAGATTTCCATTATCTGGACATCAGCTGGCTACACTGGAAGCCATAAAACACTGGCCTTTGGACCCAGAGACTACATTGTCACCAGTTGATAGCCGATGTGTTCCGAGATTGCTCTGTTGCCAATCTGGTGATTTTTTTCAACAAGAGCTAACTAAATACTTGCAGTAAATAAATACTGCTTAAAATGTAAATAAATAATCTGAATTAAACACTCCCTATAAAGCAGATGCATTTAAATCTGCATAGAAATGACATTTATTGTGGTTAAAGCAGTTAGAAGTATAAACAAATATCTTACAAATATCTTGCAGTATCTGTTGTCCTCAGCTGCAAGTTCCTCATTTAGCTGTGTATTTATCATTTTTAGCCCACATGAAGTTCCAAATAAAAGGTATATGCATGGGTTTACATTCGTGTTCATGCTAGTGACATCAAGTTAAATGTTAATTTGTTAGAACTTTGATCAAATAATTACTTAATATAAAGCTTGTATGACTATGTTATGACCTGTATTAATGTTGTATCTTTATCTTAAGGTTGAAGTTTCACAGAAAAAAATGCAAACAACAAGATTCATTGGTTTTACAATCTAAAAATCACGCAATTCATTTAAGCCTTGAAATGTTATAATACAGATATTATATCAGTATAGTGAAAACACATAAGCATAGAAACATGTTTGTTTGAAATTACCTTTCTCTTGCAGCCACTCTTCTACTGGTCTGGCGTATTTGAAAGGAATTTTCTTATTGGCCATTTGATAGCGTTCAATGTCGCTGTTCCCTTTAAAGTTTAAGAAGACATTTATAAAGACATTTATTGATCATCAGTATCATGTCACCTGTAGCAAATGTCGCTTTCCATCTAACAGTCACAAAATGTTTAAATTATTTTAGCTGAAGATTACATTTTTATTAAATGTGTTTTAGTTAAAGCAACTGTCTGCTTGTGGAGGACCATAATTTACTGCAAACAGTGGTAAGCAGTGTCTTCATTGAAGCATGGCGAAATTAAATCTTAGTGAAAATCTGGAAGATTAGCCCTAAGTAACTGAAAGGTTGTACAAATTTAGTTTGCATGATTAACAAGATTCAGAGTGGACTGTCAGCAAATCTTTTCTGACCTTTGAATATTGTACTATCACAGGCATAATAGTACATTACACAGCACAGAATGGTAAAGCTAAACTTCATTTACATTTCACTGGACAGCATGTGCGATTATGGAAAATATATTGAAAAGATTGAAAAGACAGACTTACAAATGAGGATTCTTCATAGTAAATAAAGCAGATGTGTAAAATCTGCCAGTGGGAACTCTGACACATTATGGTTCACTGGTACGGGTTGACAAAATACTAGCAACACCTCTCAATGTAACATAATACAACAGTAGAACAAACTACAGCTTCCAAAATGAGCATCCGTAAGGTGAAGTGAGAGTGCCCCTTCTCTACAGCTAAATTTGTGTCATGCCCTCAAAATTTCCCTGGTCTTTTCAGATCTTGCCACTACCATTTGCCTTAGAATCACCTCATTTCCCTCACCTGAGCTTCCGTACCTATCTCCCCACCTTCACCGCATTCCCTCATCAGTCACTCTCTCCATTTCTGTGTTCAGTTGGTGGTTCATACTGGTTGCAATGTGTTTACTTTCCATGGGCTTGACTAGCCTTTTGTATGGTCTTTTGAGTGTCTGTAACCTGGACCCACTTGTTACCAGTTGCCTGTTTACCTGCCTGCATGTAAGCTCAGAATGAAAATAAATAATTGAACTACACGAGCCTCTGTTTGTCTGCATTTGGGTCCTTTCCCTGCTGCCTGAACTACCCACTTTAAAGCAATAAACCGATCAGTCATGGACAGCAGACACTCCCTTCTCCAGCCTGCCGTTTTCCTAGAAGGATTTTGGAGTGACAAAGGAGCTCACCTACTCCTATAGATAAAGCAACAGCCAAAAGGAAGGCTGTTTTCAAACGTGAGAGGCTGCAGACCAAGACTGAACAGGAGCTCAAAAGGGGGCAGACAAACTCCCCCTTAGCACTGCACTAGTATCTAAACACCTTCCGCAAGTGGAAGTACTAGTGCAGGTTTGCTGCTGTACTGCAGCCTGGTGGAACGAGTCTACATAGCAGATCTAGGCACATCTAGGCCAAGCACCTGGAAAGTAGTTCCTGGATCTCTGCAATCCACGCTCTCTGTAGCCAGTTTGGAGCCACCAAAAGCATATGGGCACACATCAAACTCCAGAGAAAAGCTGACAGGAGGGAAGGGGGTAGAGCGTACAGCTTCACCTGAGGCCATGAGAGGCTCAAGACATCTGTCCCCCTCTGCTTAGCTGAAACTATGCCATATCTGCCCCACCACTGGAAGTACGCGCCACTCGCCAAGTCCACTGAAACATTCTGCTGCCCTCAGGGACACACTGTGAGACTGTGCCCACAAGAGAAGCTGCAACACTCAACTGGGAGGGAGTATCTCATGGTCAGGTGCTGCCTCCATCTTGAGGTTAAGACCTCTGCAAGACCCCAGAGACCATAAACAGACCTCCCTTTCTAGAATAATCCTTCATTCAAAGTATTATTGGTAGGTCTTTTTTTGGATATTTTTGACATCTCTAATCTACCAAGCTCTGACCACCAAATTTATGGTGCCACAGTTCCTAGTAGTGCAGTTCCTGCTGGAGACCAACAGAGGTCCACAGAGTTCATCGATTTCATAATAAGCCTTCAAACTATTGAGTAGTATATGTGTACTTTCTATTTTTGTCACGTCATAGCTCAGAAAAACAAGAGCACATAAGTAAATGCCTGAGAAGGAATAGTGACAGTATGGACAGGGATTTTGTCTTTTCAGTCCCATAATCTTAAACAGCACTGATACATACACCGATCACCACTGACAGGTGAAGAGAGTAACACTGATTTATCACATTATCACATTACAATGGCACCTATAAGTGGGGGGTGGGATATTTGAGGCAGCAAGTGAACATTTTGTCCTCCAAGTTGATGTGTTGAAGCAGGAAAAATGGGCAAGCGGAAGGATGTGAGTGACTTTGACAAGGGCCAAACTGTGATAGCTAGACGTCTGCGTCAGAGCATCTCCAAAACTGCAGCTCTTGTGGGGTGTTCCTGGTCTGCAGTGGTCAGTACCTACCAAAAGTGGTCCAAGGAAGGAAAACTGGCAACAGGGTCATGGGCGACCAAGGCTCATTGATGTGAAGGGAGCGAAAGCTGGCCTGTGTTGTCCAATCCAACAGAAGAGCTTCTGTAGCTCAAATTGCTGAAAAGGTTAATGCTGGTTCTGATAGAAAGGTGTCAGAACACACAGAGCATTGCAGTTTGTTGCATATGGGGATGCGTAGCCACAGACCGGTCAGGGTGCCCATGCTGACCCCTGTCCACTGCTGAAAGCGCCTACAATGGGCATGTGAGCATCAGAACTGGACCATGGGGCAATGGGAGAAGGTGGCCAGGTCTGATGAATCACGTTTCTTTTACATCATATGGATGGCCGGGTGCATGTGTTGCTTACCTGGGGAAGACATGGCACCAGGATGCACTATGGGAAGAAGGCAAGCCGGTGGACGCAGTGTGATGCTTTGGGCAATGTTCTGCTGGGAAACCTTGGGTCCAACCATTCACGTAGATGTTACCTTGACACGTACCACCTACCTAAACATTGCTGCAGACCAGGTACACCCCTTCATGGAAATGGTTTTCCCTAATGGCTGTGGTCTCTTTCAGCAGGATATTGTGCCCTGCACTGCAAAAATTATTCAGGAATGTTTTGAGGAACACAACAATGAGTTCAAGGTGTTGACTTGGCCTCCAAATCCCCCAGATCTAAATCCAATCGAGCATCTGTGGGGTGTGCTGGACAAACAAGTCCGATCCATGGAGGCCCCACCTCATACCACAGCACACCTTCAGAGGTCTAATGGAGTCCATGCCTCGAGGGGTCAGAGCTGTTTTGGTGGTTAAAATGGAGACCTACTCAATATTAGGCAGGTGGTCATAATGTTATGGCTGATCGGTGTATATACTTGTGCTTCTGTTGAAGCAGACTGTTTAAAAGCTTAAAAGCACTACTTACACAAACTTGAGAACTTATAAATACAAAATACAAATGTAATAATATTCCCCATCTGTTGGAAGCAGATGCCGCCCAATGACCTTCTCAGCTGTGTCATAATGACATGATCCCATTGCCTTATCACTTCTTGTAACAGTAGATTTTCATTGTTAATGGATACTGTCAGACTTGCTAACAATTATGATTGCCAACATGTTTGTACAGTGAAGAAACTGCAATAAATAAAGATGATTAATTAGATTAATTAGAGTGATTTAATTAGTGTTGTACCTGTTGGGAAGTGTTCATTGATTGACCAGTTATCCACCTGCAGGGTAGCATTACCACCATTCCTGGTGAAGCGAACAACATGATATTTCCCATCATTCACTGGGGTACTGCTCTCCTGCACACTGATATCCACTGTGCCAATGTTGAATGTCACTCCAATTTTGCCTTGTTGCTGAAATGAGAAAACACAATTCTTCATTATAAACACTGAAACATTGTTCTTTAAGTATCCTTGTGGAATAATAATTTTACTTAGATCATAACACTTAAAGGGAATAGACAAATATCTTTAACTTATCATTATGAAATAAATGTTGATTGTACAAGGTAATGGCTATAGATCAATGACACCATCAGCCTTAAGACTGGTTCCCTATATGCCTCGCTTTCATTATTAAATTCCGTGTGCCACTGGGTATGATCTTGCAGGAAAATTAAGGCGCAATTTACAGCACAAAGAAAGTGCATCAAGCATTGCGCCACCAAAACAGGTAGAGGATATAACTTTGCCTGTGGCTGTCTGTGAGACAGCGGCGCCAACAATAATGCCACTTGGAAATGCCTTGGTGGGGGGGTGAAAAGTTGTCTGTTTCCACTTTAATAATACTGAAGCAGTGTTCACACAATATATTTTCTGTGTATACACATCAGCTGCAATGTAATATAGACAAAGAGAATAGAGAAGGAGATGCTGACTGTAAGGTTTTCCTCCATAGGAACAAGCTGTTTTGAAAAGACGCGGCGAAGACACAATGCAAGGACACAATTAGTGTGTTCAAGGCAGCATGTGTTTTTTAGGCTGGATCACTCTATAGAGTTAAAAGTTCATTCAAATAAGAATTTGAACTTGACAGTCAAGCACACCTCACTATCAGTTTTTATATTCACTTCGTCTGATATGATTTTATTATTGAACTATGATTAGAATGCAATGTGACTGATCACAGATCATTATCATGTTAGATGCCAGTAAAGGAATTAAAGGATGAGTGTGGGTCAGTTGCTCTGCTCCTTAGCTGGACTGTAGTGTAATTGTAAGATGTATTAATAAAGTTGCATCTATAAAAATACTGATTACTTTAAAAAGGTAACATAAACAAATTAAATATATTTATTCTTATGCACTAATAATTAACTTATCCAGTTTCTATCTATAGTTTATATAATATAATAATGTGTTGCACTGTTTAAGTGGCTAGTGAACGATGTCTGAATGATTGGTACAACTGAAAAAAAAAGACAAGTATGTCCTTGTTTTCAATATTTGCTAAATCAATTAGCTCCAGCAACTCTAACATGGTGTGTCCAGACGCTTCCAAACCCTGGACATAAAAATGGTATAAAAGTTTAGGTTCAAATTGTCATATGTTGTTAACAGAAAAAGTTCACAAAAAAGTTCAATTTTTCTGAATGCTTAAGCTTTTCACTACAGTAAAGAGAACATATTTCCTTATTTAGTGACAAAATGAAATCCTGACTAATGAGGGACATTGGTCATTTTTAGTATACCAAAATGTATGCAGTTTTCAATTCAATTTCAATTCAATTTTATTTATATAGCGCTTTATCATAACAGAGTTATCTCATAGCACTTGTTATCTGCCTCGACCGGTTGGGTAGAGAGAGAAAAAAGAGAGACGGGGGGGTGGGGGGGTGAGAGCTGGATGAAAGAACACACAGGCGCCTAGCATGGAAGCTAATTAGCGATTATTAGCATACTAATAAATGATCATTTGGTTGTTAAAACTAGGCCATAAGACAGGTGGCACTAATTATCTCAGCAGTATTCAGAAGAAATACGTAGATAACGTGTTATATAGGTGCATCTTAACTCACTGAGATGATATCGAACTTCTGAACTGTTAGCAACTATTAGCATGTAGCTACTCGACAATACCATCATACCGATGGGTACATGTTGCCAACATGTCCTCAATCGACATCAGTGAAACTATAAAACCCTGTTAAGTTGAAAAATAATTATTAAAGGATGTTACCAGCATGGGAATGATAATGTTACTGACCTGAC
>JAVQJF010127306.1:0-11837 GCA_036023855.1 Gadopsis marmoratus | reverse complement strand
TGTCTTATTCTTTTATTCTTTTATTTATTTCTCTTTATATTTCCACATTTATTGTGATATTCTTTTATTCTTTTATTTACATATTTATTCTTTATTGTGGCACTCCTATCATTCCATAAGTGGCGTTGTTTGTTTGGTAATCAAAGGCATCCCTAATGTTCAAAGAGCATGTTCCCTAATGTACAATGTTGGACAAATAATCAAATATTAGAAGTGCTTAGAGTGAAAAAAATTTGAATTACAAAATAGAGGTAAATGGTTTTAATTAGATATTATAAGAATACTCCACCTGTTAACATTTTGTGCATGGAAAAGAGAATGTAGCTGATGTTTTATTTCATTTCATTGCCACAGTTTGTATAGAATGTCCTATACTGGTTGAAATAGTCTGCTAAATAGCGAAACGTCTCTCAGATTGTCAAGTTTTGCCTTTTCTGTTGGATCCTAACCCATTCGAAGGCCCAATCTGTTACTACTGACACCTTGTTTTTTTTTCGTAATTTGACTAAGCAGAAATTTATGTAAGAATAAGCACCGTGTCAATTTAAAGACAGGGCTCTTCTACAAGACAGGCGGTGCTGAATGGGCAAAGTGGGAAACTGCCCTGAAGCCCCAGACCCAGGGAGGCCCCTAATGCACCAGGTTCAGGGCAGTCAAGTGGTTTTGGCTATTGGCAAATGTGTTAAGGAATTACCTAACTATTAAAGATAATGGTACATGTTGATTTCTTACAAAATGCTTTTCCTGCTCAGCAAATAAAAGGAACTGAAACCCAGCAGAAGGGGCGGCTTCACCAGCTGCTGAGCAACAGGACAACAGGGCACATTGTTGTGAGGAACATAACATTTTCACCTCAGGCCACCACAACAGGTTAATCCACCTATTAAGACAGGCGGACATGCCGGGTAATAATTAATTGCCTTATTATCTGAGTTGATATTGTGTTTTTAGCGGTGCACGTTACATCCAGTGATGTTTAAATTAAATACAACAGTATTATTTATTATTTACATTATTTTTTTTCTCTCCTACTTTTATGGCGGTGGCTTTGCCGCCACCGCCAGACAACTTAAACCCAGCTAAAAGGTCAAATACGGCAAAATAAGGCAAAAATACGCTGCATTCACTTCCCGGCCACATGACCAGGATTGACAGGCCCGACATCCAATCGTATGCCCAAAACCACACCAACAACAAAAACTACCATTTGATTGGTGGAGCTAGTGGAGGCGGACGGGAGCCCGCAAGGTTCCTGTCAGGGCAATATAACGAAACGCACAGCGCAAATGCGGAAAGAAAGAAAACACTGATCGCAGTAAATTAGACACACCGATACTGTTGAACAACAGCCGCGGGACGCCAGTGCAAAAGGCATAAGCCAACATCATGTCAAGAAAGAAAGCCGTTGTTAAAGGTAAGTAATGAAGTAGTGGCTCTCGTCTGGTAGCTTATTCATCGCCGGGTTTCATTTACCGACAACTTGATCTGTTTGGCTAGTTAGCTTACTGGGTAGCTAACGTTTGGCGAGCGCCGAGGCTGTGGCTAACTGTGGCTAACCTAGCTGTATCACCTTGACCACTGACACGTTGCAGTCATATGTTTAATAAAACCATTAAGTATTATTAATAATTACCCCCCCACCACCTTGCAGGTGGCGCTCCCATAACTAGGATTCGTGAAAGCTCGAGACTCATGCGCACACACGTGAGTATGATTCAAGCAAGAAGTTTATATCGTTTAATTCTCGCTGTGGCAAAACGGGTTTTTCCGGTTGTCTGATCGATGCTGGTAACATGGCACCAGTTCTGCCTTTTTTTTTTCTTTTCTTTTCTTTTTTTTGGTAGCACAATTACTCATTTGAGTGCGAGCTGCCAGAGTCGGCAGGTTGTTTTAGCAGTGGCAGCCGTTTTTCTTTTCCCCCCAAACAGCGGTCAGA
This sequence comes from Gadopsis marmoratus, assembly GCA_036023855.1. Lineage (NCBI taxonomy): Eukaryota > Metazoa > Chordata > Actinopteri > Centrarchiformes > Percichthyidae > Gadopsis > Gadopsis marmoratus. The sequence continues at coordinate 9,901 of JAVQJF010127306.1, read as the reverse complement.
ATGTCCAGCGATGTAGTCTTCGAGAAGGAAAACGCTACTTTTGCGGAAGCTACCAAAATCCAGGGGAACACCTTGTTAACTCCCAGCTCTTGGGATTTTAAGGCACTGCAGGAATGAAACGAATGAAGGGACAACGCAGTGTGTTTAAAGCAGGAAACCGTCAACAGCAGTATGGCTGCAATCAACCGTCGACCTGTATATTTTATGGTCTATATATAATGGCAGAAAATGCTGGCGAATGTTCATCGCAAATTCCCTAAAGCTCGAATCTGACACCATGAAATAGCTTAAGTGGTTTTCTTTCTCGCATTGGTGCCAAGTCCAAACTCCAAAGATCGTTGATTTACAATGACGTGAAACCGATGCAAGCAGCAGGTAATCACACCTGAGAGGCTGTAACCGGAGAATGTTTAGCATTTGTGCCTGGGACAATGACCCACATTACTAATTTATTGTCAAAAGTAGTTGCTGATTAATTTCTGGACTTATCATCCCAGGGGATGCCGTGTCTCATTTCTTTTACTGTATCAATATTACCTGCCAGCTGTTGTGGTAACAGCTGCAGAAAAGGGACATAAACTAACTTCATATGCAGCAAATGAATGAAGGGTTACACAACACGTTACTTAGTAAGCAGTTTTGCATGGTAGACCAGCCTTTGTGTGGCTACAGCGTGGTCGCATTGATGGATGCGTTTATGAGTCGCCGATTTTTCTCCTCAGGAATCTATGGTAGATTTCATAAGTGGACGTCATTCTGGAACCTCTATACTGGATGTCTTTGCGTCTGGCTTATTAGGTAAGGCATTTTCTGAACTGGCTGTTGCAGGTTATATCAAAGCGATGGAGAAGACAACTGGAGATACAAGAAGTATTACTGGATCTAAAATCGTTATGTAATTAGGTACAATATGTAGAAATCAGAAGGGGTAAGTCAACAGCAGAACAGGCGTGGAAGGCTATCACCTTCTTCTTGTGTTGGTAAACTGCAGATTGGTGGGTGACGGGATATTGTTCAGTTGCTTAAAATGGGGATAAAGGCGCACACTTTCAGACAATCACTCCCCGAAGGCGTTCATAGTCTGTGTTGTTCACAGTGAGAAAGGACAGGCATAGTTGTGTAACAAAACAAAAAAAGAAGTAGAGAGAAGTTCAAAGTGGGTGTGACTGTCAAATTGTCAGTGTTACCTGTTGTTCCCTAATGTTAGAGATGTTCCAGCACCATCAGACTTTTTGTAAATCTCTCAGGAAGACAGTGACGAAACAGATTCTGTAACCTGTTCTTTTAATATTATGATTAAAATCACTGTTGTGTTTCTACATCTGCCAGGTTTAGATTTTTTAAGGACCTTTGACAGCGACCTGGATGACGACCTCGTATATTCTGATGAGGACGATGATGATGATGATCATTTCTATCTACACAGTCCTGCTCACAGGCCTTTAGAACCACATCCTCAAATAAGACAACTCACTGACGAGGTATTACTCTTCTGTTTAAACCAAAAATGTATTGTTTATTCCTGGTTTGTAACATGATATAATTGTCTGAGTGACTCATGTACTTTTGTGGAGAATAAATTGAAGAACTGAGATTTAAGCAATAGTATTTTTATCCTCGAAATAGAAGAATCGGGCTCAAGTTTATTGCCAATATAAAACTGACATTAATGAGGGATGATGGCGGAGAGCCTGAAGCAGACGGGTGCGCGTCATGTGTCCAGTGAGGTGTTAAAAATGTCGGAAAACACTGGAGACCGCTTTCCCTAATGTTCATGAGGTCATCTCTGGCGAAAGAGCTCTGGGTGCCCCATCAGAAATTCTAATTTACAAACCATACAATGTGGACCAACACACCAAGGCAGCCATCCGCCTTGGTGTGTTTTTTATGAATTTCTTTAACATTGGCTCACCGCATAGGTATTTTTTTTTTTGTTTTTGTTTTTTCCAGGAGGCCATTAAACATGAAAAAGAATTGATAGAAGAAAAGGAACGGCGCAAGGAGAAAACTGAGAAGAACAAGCGTAAGAAAATGGTCAGTGTTGGAATAATCATTAGCATTTAACATCATTTTGAATGTTGGTGTTGCTTTTTTCTTTGACAGCAGCTCACAACACTTTCCTTTCTGTTACAGCGTAAAAAAGAAAAGAAACGACTTGAAAAGGAGAATGCAGTAAAAGACATTATACCTGTAAGTCTTGTTTTACTCATATTGCAGTGAATTACAACAAATACACCTAAGAGTTATTGTCTGGAAATAAAATCCTGGCTGCAAGACCTCTTTCAAAGCCGTGATTACATGTAATGTCATTTCCCCACTCATTTCAGGAGGAAGAACAAGGGAAGTCGGACTCCTCAGTAAATCCTCTTATTGAAAGTAATGCAGAGGCAAATGAATTTCCTGAATCTGGCAAAACGCAAAATACAACTGAGGCAGCTGGATGTGATGAGAGCTGTGGGAATAATAATAAAGAGCAAAATCCTGTTAAGATGAATAAGAAAGAAGATGAGGAGCAAAAGGTTGGAGATTTTTTTATGACTTCTGTTTATCACTTTGCAGCAAAATTTCTGTGCGTTTGTTTTCTCTACAACTGAGTTAAATGGATGGCGACCAAATAAAAGATGCATATATACATCAGTGTGCTATTATTACAAAATTTAAGATTTGTTACTGTTTTGGAAATGTTTTGACTTTTACGCTTGTCTGTAGTGTTAGGCCGGTCGTGATTTAGCTCTTAGAATAGTCTAATGCTAATTAGATAGTTTAACGGCCTAAAGCCACCCAGGCTCACGTTTCCATGGTAACAATCGGTGACAACTGCTGACCAGTAGCAATAAAAAGTAAAGAAAAAGCAGAACAAGGGCTCATACTTTCTGCTTTTTTAACAATGCTGTGGAGGAAGCAATGACAAGGGAAGGAGTTTTTCGAGAGAGCAGTAACCTGATGGAACAAACAGCAGTAAGGACTTCGTCAGTTGTCGTTAGTGTGGAAACCTGACTGACGAGGAAGCAGAAGTTCTGACGCCTGCCACGTTAAGCAGCAGCTCAGGTCTGCACTTCGCTGAGTGAGGTTTTATGCTACCCCAAAGTTGTTTGTATTGTTACACTCTTACAAATGTCCTCATAAGTGTTGAGTTACATATTTCAGAAGGCAAACATTTTCTGCTGGAATTTTGATGCTGTTGCTCGCTCAGCCATGTTTTCTAGCTTTTAAAAATGAACGCATGAATTTAGACGTCTGTCTGAAGTCTATTGGTTTGATCTAGGCCATTGTCAAAGTCTCTTTGTGAAACCAGCCCCAGATTTGAACTATTAGTCCAGTTGTTCTACCGTCAGAATGCTTGCTGTATTAGGTCAATGCATCTAGACAAAATACTGGGGATGATATGAAATTTTCATTGGAGTAGCTTGTGGATGATTCTTTTAAAACCACCACCTTGTGTTTCAGTATCCTCAACAGGATTTGGATTTAAAAAATTCATATGCTTCTATGGAAAAATTGGAGCCTGAGCAGACGTGGAACCAGAGGCCTGCAAGGGAAAGAAAAAAGGAAAAAACTAAATTTTTGGAAGTTCAGGAGTCCGAGGAGGAAAAGCCAAAAATTGTGCACAAACCTGAAGTTCAGAAGAAGGACGAGAAACACGAACTCAATAAAGAGGTGGGAACACTGAAAACATAGTCTTTGTATTTCTTTAGGCATAACTTATCCAAAGAAATGGTTGAAAATCAGAAATCTGATTCAAACCAGACAACTTTAAATCTTTAAAAGTTATTAATGTTTTCTAATGTAATATCAGTAACCTTTTTAAAAATGGATAATACGGTACAACAATATCAGCCTAGAAATACAAAAACCCAATTTTTCCTACAAAAGCCTAACTCTTCAATTATATTTGTCAATGTACCTTTTAGTTTATGTGATCAAACCATAACTGGTTGGACCTTTAAAATCATAACTAAGAAAGGTACTTCAGCTCCCTGCAGTGCTCGACATGCTTCAGACTAATGTGCTAACTGCAATTTCAACAGAAAACAATGAGTCCTGCTGCAGAAGAGTTTGCAAAAAGAAGCAGAGAGCTTGCTGGTAAGTTTTATTTTATTTATTTATTTACTTATATATTTTATTTATTTATTTTTTCTTCAATGAGACTTTGACAAAGCAAACGTGAAAGTACTAAGGCAGACACAACTGTCCTTGCTCTTCCTTCCAGGTATTGGAAATCATTTGGCTGCCTCTGGACAGTACCACCATGCAGTGAAATGCTTTACGGATGCCATAAAATACAACCCAAAGGAATTTAAGTAAGAACATGGACCTACAATTGACTCTTCAGCCTTCATCAAAGCATTAAAGCAATGACCATGAATGATATTTTACTGTTTTTCAGGTTATTTGGAAATCGGTCCCTCTGTTATGAAAGAATGCAGCAGTATGAAAATGCTCTCAGGGATGCTGACGTAGCACTCTCCATGGAGCCAAACTGGATAAAAGGTTTATTTAGGAAAGGAAAAGCTCTCTGTGGGCTCAAGGTAAATCACGGCTCCTGCATCCAGTTAACAATGCAGACACTCTTATTGTTTTCATGTGTATATATTTCTTTATGTTGCAACTGGAAGAAGTCATTTGTTTCATAGTAGTAGTAGTAGCAAATAAACCCTCTACAATGTTAATTCCCAACATTTACAATGCTTAACTATAAGTGACGGAGTTATTGTTTAATATAAGGTGTTTTAAATCCTTACTTTATTGCCCGTGTCTTCTCCAGAGATACTACGAGGCCTCGCTGATCTATAAGGAGGTGTTGAAGCTGGAAAGTTCGAGCGCTGAGGCCACACAAGAGCTGAAACGAGCACAGACACTGCACCTCATGGTAGGAGAAGCTTATGTACAACAGTTTGCAAGGCAAAAAAAAAAAAAAACCCTCCAAATGGTAAAGACTGTTAATCTTCACCGTGGCTGAGAAGAATTGGCAGAAATCTATACAGAAAATTCATGGAAAACCACTGAGAATGTCCGAAGCGTGTATGAAAGCTGCTGCTGGTAACGTTGCATGTTGTTGGCTTTCAGTAGACAGAAGGCTCAATCACCTCTGGAGCGGGTTGACTCGCGTGTTTCCTCTGCCTGGGTTGTATTTCACTCAGTAGTTTCAGTCCATGTTTGTAACACGCAGTTTGTATCGGACACACAAGTTTTAATTTGTTCATAACGGTGGATGGAGACGTGTACAAACCCATCATCTACAGGGCTTCAGTTCGAGGGGATTAGATGCTTTGTTTTTTCTGATAGTTTTGGTTTAACATGCTAATGACTAAACCAGTGTGTCAGTCACTTGTGGCCAGTGTCAGCTTCAGAGGTTCTTTCTGGACTTTCATTTTAGGAAATGGGATTCAACTGGGCGCAGAGCTCTCAGGCTTTGAAAACACACGCCACGTTGGAGGAAGCAGTCGAAGCTCTGTTTGCTGTTGACAGTAATTCGGGTCCTGGAGGTAAATGTTTCTCAAAGTCAGAAAGGTGACCTGTCACTCCAGTGATGTCCTGCTAATCGAATTCTCTTACAGTTTGTCTGCTCTTTGCCAGATGCGAGTGCCAGTTGGGACAACGTAGACCAACCGGTGGTGCAGGAAGAAGACGAGGACGAGGGAGAGTGGATCGTCCTACAACCGAGCCGTCCGAAAATGCAGCAGGTCAAAGAGTCCAATGCTTTTGTCCAAAACAGGTCGAAATCTCAGTCACCGACTCCCCATTCAAGGAATTCATTGAAACCGTGAGTTGGCTGCATATCATTGCAATTGAACAGGAAGTGTGGGTGCACAATTCCAATGCCAAATTTGAATTAGTGATTTCAGATTTACAAACTTAATTTAAGGTGACTGTCCTACGCAATATTGAGTAACAACAGATATAAATGTGGAGTGTTGACAGATTTGGGTATGGGGTTTTCAGGATAATTTGCTCAGTTGTGCCCACAGTGTAACATAATGTGTGAATTGTTGTTTTATCTTTTGTGTTTTGCTTAAAGGGAGCTTTTCCCCATCTGGGTTGGATCCTTGGCCCCCGCTGTCACCTACACAACACTCCACGAGCTCTTCAGCAGGTGAAGCACCACAGTCTGCTCCTCCTTCAAGCCCCTGAGCGTGTTTGAGGAAGTCATGCAGCACTTTGTCAGATTCAGATGTTGTCCAGCTTCACAGTGGATACAGAAGGTTTCAGCAACAAGAATACAAAGGATGAAAAGGGCAGTTCTTTTAAGTACGGAGAATAAAACAGTGAAGTTGAATTAAGCCACACTTTAAGATGTTTAAAAAAGGTGCAGCTTGAGTTTATCATCACCATAGTGGTGATGTGTTTTTGGAATTTGACCACCAGAAGGCTCAAGTGTGTCGACTCTGACCTCGTTGTGTATTATTGCAGCTACGTGTTGATTTGCCCTTGTTGACGCCAAGCTGCAAAGCAAATTGCCCCACAGGGATATTAAAGATAACGGCTCCTTCTTACACTCTTCTTTCTTTTTCAGAGCTGGGACTGTCTACAGCATCAAGATGCTGCTGGAACACCAGTGTGCCTTTGTGAACTACACCAGAAAGGAAGACTGTGACAGAGCCATCCAGTGTATTAATGTATGTATTAACTTTGAATGACATTTATATACACTGCTCCAAAAAATTAAAGGAACCAAGTATTTCCCCCCCGATACCTAATGGCAGTCAGGGTGCCGTTGTCTAGCCTGTAGAGGTCTGTGCGTCCCTCTCTGTGGGACGGCCAGTTAACACACAGACGGGCCGTGATGGAAGAGAAGGCCAGCCTCAGACGGTGAGCCTGACCGGCCAGATGCTTCACTCCTTTACAGGTGGGGATGTATTCCAACTCCTGCATGGGGACACAGAGCAAGCACTTGTTTAATGATGCAGTACTTATACATCGAGGATTTCATCTGTGTGCACTGTACACACAGCCCTGTAAACATGGAGGATTCCAGGCACCAGTGGAAAGCAACAAAAGATACAACATGACAGAATCTCAACTTTACAAACCTGTATGATCTAAAACATACTTTATATTTCTCTGACTGAGGAAAAGTGTATACTTCATCACAAGTGTCAGCTGGTCCAAAAGCTTCAGTCAAGTGAATGCAGGAACAGAACATGATGAATGAAACAAGACCCCACATTATACATCTCTGAATAATGTCCAGTTATTCATTCATTCATTCACTATCCCGCTTATCCCGAAGGGTCGCGGGGGGCTGGAGCCAATCCCAGCTGACGTGTCCAGTTAATCGACTTCAATTCTTTCATCATATTTTTTACAGTGCATTTGATGGGCACATTATAAAGACAGGAAGGTGACATCAGTACAACAGCAACATGATGGCTTGGTTAGATTAGATACATCATAAAATCCAACCTTTTTTCCTCTGAGAGCTAACTTGACAAAATGAAAATCGCAGAGAGCTACTCATGTTTTGTATCTTTACTAACATTTAATCACATAGCTGATCTCCACCCAAACCAGCTAAATAAGCTTCTTCTGTGTGAACATTTCAAAATGTTGATATCCAACACTCACATTTTGTATCACACATCTTAAACTCAGTAGCATGTTTCACATTTTCAATGTGTCGAGCTCTATTAAATTCCATCATATGGTCATAGAAAACAAAACAATTTCACGACATTCATGTCAGAATAAGCTGCTTCACAAAAGGTACGTAGACCCAAACAAAGCGGACATTATCAGAGCTGCTTGGTGAAGGTTCTTAATAGTTTTCTGGCTCTACCAGGTTCCAGAAATGCTGGGAATGCTGGTGAATAAAAAAATAAATAAAATTCTGTTTCCCATTCCTCCTGAAAATAGTATATTTTTTGCCTTTTATTGGCTGGGCTATTTTCCACAGTCATTGTCAAAGCTGGCGTGTACTACCTAGCCTGCAAACATCGTCTAATGTTACAGCGTCAGTGACGTTGCTAAATATGAAGGCAGCTCGTTTAATTGACAGCTCATTGGCAAATAATAATTTTATGTCAGAAGGGGGTGGGATGTCTGAATTTGATTGGATAGAAATTTAAACAGGTTTACCAAGTGACTGTGTTATTAAATGTATGCAAATATTCTTTGAACCTTTGGCGAGCCAATCAGAAATGGGTATCGAGCTACTGGTAGCTCGTGAGCGACGTGTTGGTAGACCCCCGTCTTAAATGATCAAACTCATCTTAATCAAGAGTTTGAGTCAGGATTTAACAATCGCTCATTCTATACATTTTGTATCATTCATTTTTGTATGTATATGTGTGTGTGTGTGTGTGTGTGTGTGTGTGTGTGTTTGTGTGTGTGTGTGCAGAACAGAATCTTTCTTTAGGGAGGACATTAATGAGACATTTTAGGGATATACCTGTATGGTATATGTATCGGCCCCCATCACCCAGCCGAGTCACTCTTCACTCTTAAGGGGTTGCGCCGTGACATTGACTGCTACGTGGCAGGCGTAGCGGAGTCACGTAGTCGTGATGATGTTAGATTAGTAGGTCGAATTGTGGGTAATGGAGTTGTCTTTTTAATGGAATCGAAACCCCCCAAATTAAGATCGATTTAAATAGATGAATGTAGATTTCAATATTTTTGTATCTTGAAGAGTAATTTTGTAATGGATCATGTTGAATAATGTTAAAATTAAGTTAAAACATATATATATATCACGTAGGTATCCTCATTATAGTATATTTATTTTGTCCTCCCCTACTGGTTAAGCTTAGGAAATGAAAAAATTGGATTCCCCCACTAAGGGCAGGACTCTAGTTGCACAGTCCATTATTTTTCTTTTCATTGTGGCGGACCTACTTCTTGTTTAGTCCTCCAGGCTGCAAGGTGCCCAATCTCTGTATCCAGATCCTTCCAGCTCTTCTCTCTGAGCTGTGGACCAGCAATTTTTGAAATGTGTGTTTCCACGAGTCTGTGTTCTAAAAACATTGTTATTATTTCTATTACGCACCCAGCCACGGTACTGAAAAGATTCGCCGTGCCCTTGAGGTCTGGGGTCACCCAGTGCTTTGATGCGAGCCCTGATTAAATAATCCTACAGGTTCTTATTCTTCCTGTAAGCCTTGATGATTCTATGATCCTGAAGTAGCTGAGTTGTCTGTTCATCCATCAATTGGAAGCAAAAAAACAAGCAAGTGAACCTGATATTAATGAAGGTGCCAGTGTGTCTACTGCAACTGAAACATATTTATATAATAAAAATTTGATATAATGCGTGCTTTTACACGTTGCGCATAATTTTACATTATTATCGGTTCACTAAAAAGAGCCAGAATTCCCATCACTACTGTCTGTCTCTCTCTGTGTCTGTCTGTCTGTCTGTCTCTGTGTGTGTAGTCTGGATCTTCTGGATCTGGTTCTGCGCAGTCTGGATGAACAACCAGAGCTGCAGGACCACTCTGATGTCACCTCCCACGACTCGTCCACCAATGGCCTCATCAGCTTCCTGAAGAAGAACTTCTCCTGAACCCTCCTCCTCCTCTGCTGGATCCTCCCACCATGTTGTCCTCTCTCATTTGCTGTTATTGTGTCGGTCTGAGGAGCGAGAACGAGCACTTTGTTTGTTGCTGTGCAACTTCACAGGTAGACGTGTTTAACTTAACATAGTCACATGACCCTTTATTAAGAATTCTGAGATTAAAGTCAGAATTCTGTCTTAAAAATGTTGGTTAAACGGGTCCAATAATTGATCTGCTCTTGTATTTATTTTAACATCTGACAGCTTGACCTCTACTATTCACATCTCTTTGTTTCCTTGTTCCTTCCTTCAGATCTGCAGTTTGAAGACGGTTGTGACCAACACGTGGTGAAGTAAACAGCTGACGGGGTCCCTTTCACTGCAGGAGCACCAGCTGTTTCTTTGTGT